>JANIJG010008351.1:0-88411 GCA_024611175.1 Megaceryle torquata | reverse complement strand
TAAGAAAAGCAGATTTTTTTTATACATCATATAATATAAAACCTCTAAGGTAATGATTGTTTTAGAAATGTCATTGTGATGGTATAATCTTCAGCACAAATAGAAAAAAAATTGTTTTGCAGTTGGGTGATCTTAAATAATACTGTGCCTTAGCTGTTCAAAATAAGTTATTTGTGTGGTAATTTTCCTTTCAATGGTTCAGTCTTTCACACCATACCGGACTGCGCAGCGCCCAATAGTAACAGCTACCCAAGTTGGGTCCCACATACGAGTAGGTGAAACTTTTGGCTGTGCAGTGCAACTTCTTTTTGCAACATCTTCCTTCTTCCTTGGTTGACAGCTTGCACTCTCCTTTTGGGCAGTGCTAGGAGACAGCGTGAGCTCTTTCCTCCTCTGAAACCTACCTGACTGAACTGTCTGTGGATTAAATGGGTATCCACCCATGCTGATGTTCAAAAGCTTCTCTGGCGTGACTTTCAAGTTTCAAATCTCGATGAGCAAAGCGTTATAGATGATGGGTGGAGCAGATACTTTCCTGTTTTGCAAGCTGTGTGCCTGTGTGGGAGTGTGGTTTTTCTCTTATTTGTCTACAAAATTTATGGTTGCTCCCAGCAGTTTTGAAAGGCAAAAGTGCAGCCAGAGAGAGACTCAATGTTAAAGCAAGTAATTGCTCCTGGTATTTCAGTATTATGTTACTTAACAGTGGTGTCTAAATAGATTAAGTGATTAAGAGAAATGGTTAAAATACTGTAAAGTGGCACAAGTTTGACTTGAAACAAAATGTGCCATCTTTAAATAACAATAAATCCCCAAATGAAGATGTGATTCACTTGTTGGGGGTTGACTTCCATCTAGAGATCTAGTTCCATCAAAGACTGAACATTTGAAGGGGACAGGAGCAAATTGTTGGTCTGACTTCACACTAACATAGCTTTTAAATCAAATTTTATCTCAAAAAGTTTACCTCATAGTTATGTAAACATAACTATTTGACCACTTAATGTGTGTAAATATTCAGTACTTTCTAATTTTGTATTGTTATTTCATTTTACATCATTTGAAAACTAATGACTGGAGATTAAATTGTTACAAGGTTTGTCCACACTTTAGACAAAATGAGATTAGGATGTACAACTTCGGGGGGGTAAAAGAAAAGGTCGGGAACAGAATAAATCTAAAATCTTCTCTGATACAGGATTTTAATAACAACATCCTACTGTTCTAGACTCGGCTGCAGGAGCTGCACCGACTGTGGGAATTGCTGTTGGAAAAGATGAGAGAGAAGGGAGTCAAACTGCTGCAAGCACAGAAGCTGGTGCAATACTTACGGGAATGCGAGGATGTCTTGGACTGGATCAATGACAAGGTATATTGTTACCTGCCTTTACTGTGTTCTTGATAGGAAATTTGATGTGTGTGTGTGTGGAAATTTTCTGTCAACACATAGTTGTTGCAGTTCAGGTAGTCACAGAGAGCTTTTAAAGGCACCTATATGTTTTATTTAGTTTATTTATATTGCATAAGCAGTTGGAATGCAAAATACTATTCCTTCTTTGGCAGACACAAGAAAGGGTTACCAGACGAAGAGAAAGGCAGCAGGTTGGAAAGCATGGTTAAACACAGTCGATTATTTCTTTGCTTTGAGACCTTCTAGCAGTAGTCAAATTCAAGTTTCCTATAAGGGAAATCCACAACATGTAAAAGCAAATGGGTTTTATGAGTGTTCTAAATGATCTGTTATAGAAGTTGCCAGTCTACCCAGCAAGCAGCATGTACATCATTACTTAATGATTGGAGTATCTTTAGATATACATTGTAAGGACAGTAGCTGCAGGAGAACTGTTGGCTCTTGATACTTTGAACTCTGAGGAAACAGACCACAAACCACACAATCAAGAAAAAAAGCCACAAAATGATCATACAGGCTTTCTTAATGATGGTTTGCTGTTTCATGTCACTGTGGGTTCAAACTGTAAACCCTGCATAACTGTTACTGAATATGACAGTGCAATTTTATAAAGAAATCTTGCATCAGAAGCCTACAGCCAATGCCCATAAAGAATCTGAAAATGTAAACAAATTCTGGTCACCATGTGTACTCTGAAATAGCATGGGCAATTGTTTTGTAACTTTAAAAAGTATGTTTTTTCTGTGCATATTTTCTTTTTTCTTGTAGCAGCAGTAATCATGCACAGAAAACTTATAGTTAGAAGTGTTAGTTATACTCAATCAAGATGGAAAAAGTGATCCTGCATGTTTTCTGTAGTAATGGAAATGTGTTAAGGGGGGAGTGGATTTTAATGGACAAAACTTTGTAGATTTAAATATGACTTTAAATACAGTGATTGTGACTGTCTTTTACCTATTCAAAATTAGGATGGTTTGCTTCTTGCTTTTTAGTAGTGATTTTTCAGAGGATATACTGAAATTTACTTTTGTTTGTTTGTTTCTTGATGTGCTAGGAAGCAATAGTGACATCAGAAGAGCTTGGGCAGGACTTAGAGCACGTTGAGGTTTTGCAAAAGAAGTTTGAAGAGTTCCAGACAGACCTTGCAGCTCATGAGGAAAGAGTAAATGAAGTGAACCAATTTGCTGGCAAACTTATCCAGGTAATCATTCCTGTGTGTTGAAAATATCTCTTGGCAAGTCTGGTAAAACGCAGTAAGCTTTTACCTACAGTTTCCTCTTTTCTTTCCTCTGGTTTCGTAGCAGATCTTTAAGCTTTACTATCTACATGTGCCTAGACACTTGGCTATCTTAATCTTAAATGGTCATGCTTTGATTCACTTGTTCTTCTGCTGAACAGCTTGAGTAACTGACCCAGCTGAGAACATTCCTGACAATGTGGAGAGTAGTGATTAGGAAGAGGAACTGTTGTATTTAGGGTTAAATGTATTTCCCTTGGACAACCAGGATTAATATATCTTCTCTGCTGGGGCTTGATCAAGCATGGAGACAAGGCAGGAAGTATTGCATTCCAGAAAAAAAAAATAGTGTTTACAGCCTTCTTCCCGTTGACTGGTTAGAGTGGGGAAACTTAAACTACTACAAGAGTATTGAATGTTTACACAGTGAGATTTCGGGGAAACTATCGAACTGAGTAATCATCTGGAAAGTACAGTAATTATAAATTGATCTCTTGAAAACCAGCAGTGTTTCAAGGTTTTGTCAATGAATGTAAAACCACAGAACATATGAAATAGCACTTTTCCTTTGCTCACTAGGAGCAACACCCTGAAGAGGAACTGATAAAGTCCAAACAGGATGAAGTAAATGCCAGCTGGCAGCGTCTTAAGGGGCTTGCCCTTCAGAGGCAAGGAAAACTCTTTGGGGCAGCTGAAGTTCAGCGCTTCAACAGGTATGATTTTAACTGGATCTGCTGAAGTGATGTAATATTTGTGTGCGTGTTTAATGAGGCATTTGGCTGCATACAGTAGTATGAGAAGAGCTACTGTTGTCTGTTCTGTTTGTGCTTTTACTTGTCCTCCTGATTTGTTGAATGAGGACCTTGTTCTAGAACTACCTTAGAATAGTCATTTAAGCTTTCCAACACTTGGTAGTTTTGTTCGTTTCTGCTAATGGCAGTACTGCTTCCTTTTCTTCAGGGCTTTTTCCCTCAGTTCTATCCTAGACAAGCCATAAAAGGACTCTGGTTTTAGTTGACAGATGGACGTCAGTCCAGTTGTTCCAGGGGTCTTTGAGCAGTGTCCTTTCCTCATCTCCATCTACAGCATTTTGAGATTCACTGTAATTAAATCAGAAAAGTGTGCAGAGTGGGAAATGGACCTACTGGGTGATGGTGCTCAGTGGTACAAAATTCCTCGTTCTCATCTGGTGGCACCATCTGAGAAATGGCCAGCCAATATACTTCAAGATTTTTTTAAGATTAAAAAAAAAAAAAAAAGTCTAATTTCTTTTAGGGCTTTGTTTGGGGTTGGTTTTTTTTTTTTTTGTTTTTGTTTTTGTTTTTTTTTTAAGAGGTTGACAGTAGTTGGCTGAAGTGTTTATATATTTGGGTTTGCATACAGACAGGAAAACATGCCACTTTCTTCCTTTTTCCATACAAGTCTGCTTTCAATTTGTGTTTTGTTTTGAAGGGATGTGGATGAAACAATCAGCTGGATTAAGGAGAAAGGGCAGTTGATGGCCTCAGATGATTTTGGCAGAGACTTAGCCAGTGTGCAGGCTTTACTGCGTAAGCATGAGGGCCTGGAAAGAGATCTTGCGGCTCTGGAAGATAAGGTAACCATATGAGATGCATTTTTACCTACAATTTAAATGAGGTTACCTGCTTGTAAAAGACAAGAAGCTTACTCACTGTTTATGACTGGGTTTAGGTTAAGGCCCTTTGTGCAGAAGCTGACCGGTTGCAGCAGTCTCACCCAATAAATGCCTCTCAAATTCAAGTGAAACGGGAGGAGCTGATCGCCAACTGGGAACAGATCCGAACTCTGGCAGCAGAGAGGCATGCTCGCCTTAACGACTCCTACAGGTAGGAACACTGTCGTCCTGGAATGACCTTTCTTACTTATTCAGATTTGAAGAGAAGAAAGGGATGTTGTTTCCAGAATTTCTGGATGATTGTGGTGTTTTCAGTAGCAGTCTTGCTCGCCAAATGATATTTTACAGTAACTGTTACTCTAGTAGAATATTTCTATAATAAAGACTTGCAGATTTTGGTCAGTGTCTGGATATGGATCAGGTATGTAAATAGACACCTTGATGGTTTAGGAGGTTTGCTTTTTCTCCCATCCGAGTTGATACATGCATTTTGAAGTCCTGATTATGTTTTAGCTTTGGTGTTTTGGTTTTGTGTTTAAGAACATGTATTACAAATTATTCACTACAGATGCCTTATGTTTCTCTGTGAAGACTCAATTACAGTGTTTTGTTTGATGTGTTGTCCTAGACTAAATGAAGTACCCGTTTCTGTGATAGTTGCTTTGTTGTTGTGGGATTTGTCTTCATCTGATCTTGTTTCTGTACTAGCCTGGTTGTCTATGAAACATCATCTGTTAGATCCCTATTGAGAAGCCATAAAAAAACAAAAGAAACTTGCCCTAATATGGTGGTTAGTTTACATCCTTTCTGGTTTTGTTTTTCTGCTTTTTGTTCCCTCCTATGATGCCAGATTTATGGTAGCAGAGACCCACACAAGTAATCATTCTTCCTCTGCCTTCCCTGTAATAATTGCTTCAATTATCAGGAAATTTAAAAAGGAGACAGAAACTGATTATTTCTGCTGATAAGCGTTCAGCACATGCCAAAGGCAATAGTGTAAAGGCATGCTGAAAGGAACCTGAGAATTTGTTGGCTTGTTTTAAAGCTGAGGCATGTGCAGTTGAAACTTCTGTCAGTTCCTCCCCCAGCCCGTCCTGCCACTGTATTGTGGTTGTGACAGAAGCAGTCCCATGGGTTGTCTTGAAACGCTCTGGGAACTATCTTTTGATTTCTGTTGTCTTCAACTTATGAGCTTGTAGTTAGGATTATTCCTATTTTATGCAAAACATGTCTTTGAGAAATGGATTTTGAACTTTCATAACTTAAAAGGCTTCTTTTTCTGATTGAGAACATATTTAGTTGTTTAACATTCCGATTGCATTTTGGTATTGTCTTGTTTCTATCTGAGGAACAGCTTTAATCTTTGTAACCCTTTCTTTGGGGTTGGGATGGAGAAACTACGCAAAGAGATTATTCCCAACCGTTTCTTGTGTTACTTTCCTAAGGCTGCAGCGCTTTCTTGCGGACTTCCGAGACCTCACCAGCTGGGTGACTGAGATGAAGGCTCTGATAAATGCTGATGAGCTTGCCAATGACGTGGCTGGAGCAGAAGCCCTTCTAGATAGACATCAGGAACATAAGGTATGATGGTTATACAGGGTATAATGGCCAAATCCAGCCTGCATTCATCATGCAACTAACACAGTACTAGATTGCTCTCTGATTTAAATTTTTTACTTTCTTTCTTGATAGTAGATAAACACTAATAAGTATTTAGGAATGTTTATGTTGATATCTTATAAAATAGACCCGATAGCAGTGTGTTGGTCTGATGGCTGTCTTAGTTCTTCATCATGAAGGAATCCTGTAAGTAAGCAGAGAGAGTGCAGCTTAAAAACAACCTTCAGTTTCATTTTAACATACAAATTTATACTTCCTATCTGCATTGTAAGGTAGTAAGTTTCATCCTAGTTCTCATCTTAAGTGTAATGTATTTAAAGATAGTTGAGTGTTTATTATTTGGGTATCCAGACAGTAGTCTCTTTGCTATTTTCAATAGCAGTTTTCATATTCTGACACTCTATTCTAAGATAGATTTTGGTAAAAGCTTATTCACATCCCTTTTCATAGGGAGAAATTGATGCCCATGAAGATAGCTTCAAATCTGCTGACGAGTCTGGCCAGGCTTTGCTTGCTGCTGGGCACTATGCTTCTGATGAAGTTAAAGAAAAGGTAAGTTGAGAGCCACAGCTCCTAGAAGAACTTTTTGTCTCTTTCTTCTGTGTCCCTTAATTTAAAAGTTCATTTCTTATTAAGATTATAAGATGCAAAGTATCATTCCTCTAGATTACAGGGCTTTTATCGTGTATTTAAGTAGTGTGTACTTTTCATTCTCAGATTGTCAGCTTCTGCCTATGTATTAGTAGAAACTATTAAGACTATTAGTACTATCTATTAGAAATTACTGATATGTCTGTTCCTCCATAAGAAAAATGGGTTATCTATCTAAGTTAGGTTTGGTATCAGAAGTGTCAGTAAATATTTAGTATTTCTAAATTTTGGGTTTCCAACTAATGGGGCTTCTCATGAAGTCTGTGTGTTGAAACATTGGTCAGTCAGTTCAAATGCCTTGAGTCGAGACATTTCAGAGGCTGGGAAAGAGCTCCTCTTATAAGTAGTTCTGCAGCCAAAAAGAGCGATCGTCCCCTACGTATCTCTGTGTAGATTTAATGTGGAAAAGGAGGGGCTTCTGACTGAAGGCAGAAGGTTATAGCCACTACTCGATAACCTGAGAACAGACTTGTCCTATATGAGGAGGTGGACATCAGTGACAGGAGAATGATTCTTTACATAGGAGGTAATTTTTAGTCCAGTGTTAACGGCTTTTTCAGCATCACAACTTGATTTTACATTAAGATGGAAATGAACCAGAATGTTAAATAAAATTATTATATGTTCCTCTTCCCAATCCATCAGCTGACCATCCTCTCAGCTGAAAGATCTGCCTTGCTAGAACTGTGGGAGCTTCGCAGACAACAGTATGAACAGTGCATGGATCTGCAGCTTTTCTACAGGGATACTGAACAAGTTGACAACTGGATGAGCAAGCAAGAAGTGAGTGTGTTATCCTTGAACTCTCCAGAGTTCAAAAACTAATCATGAACTAGTGAACAGGGGGCTGTGCAGTTAGTTATCTGACTGCCCAAGCTGCTGCAATGTCTGTTTCCATCTAATGCTGAAACTATGAGTTGTGACAGTTTGCCTTGAGATTGCTTTTTTTGTCTGTTAACTCTTGTAAAATGCTTTTTGAATAAGAATAACTATCCGTAACCTTTGGCTGTTAGAGGTATACAGGGAACACCATCCCAGTCGATCATCCTTTACTTTAAAATAATACCATATAGTAAGAAACATCACTGCCCTTGCTTCAGCTGACTTAGAGCAGCTGAGCATGGAAACATGATGTCTTTTGTTTCCTTACTTTAGGCATTTCTGCTGAATGAAGACCTTGGTGATTCTCTGGATAGTGTGGAGGCTCTTCTAAAGAAGCATGAAGACTTTGAGAAATCCCTAAGTGCCCAAGAGGAGAAAATCACAGTAAGACATTTACATTAGTGACCACTGACTGGGCAAGAAATCAAATGAGTGAATTTGTTGACTGGTGAGGAGACACTCCTGGGATGGCAGAAAAGGATGAGGTTTGCTGTGCAGAATGATTCACTGTTATGTGAGATGTATTATCTCTAACTCATGTATATTGTGTCTAAAATGGAAACTAGGGGAAAAGATAGGAGAGGGCTCAATTGCTGCCTCAGAAACCTGAGTAACCCAGTGCTTATATATGCCAACACACGTGTGGGTAAATATTTATCCAAAATCTGTGCTCTTCCACGTGTAAGGTGATGGTACAGGTGAAAAGGGGTTTAAAAATAGCTATCTTAATGGCTTTCTGTTAGCTTTACTGTGATAAACTTTTGAGAAGTAATCTACTAAGTAAAGTCACACAATTTCTTTTACACCAAGTAAACAGAAACCTGTTTTCTCTTTAGGCATTAGATGAGTTTGCTACTAAATTGATTCAGAATAACCATTATGCCATGGATGACGTCGCTACACGCAGAGATGCTGTAAGTATCTAAAGTAGGTTTGGACTGTAGACTTTGAATCACGTTCTGCTTTATTATTCTAAATGGCCTGACTACCATATAGGACAAGTCAGCAGAGCTCTCCCAAAAGTACCAATAAAGTGATGGTTCTTACAAGCTTGAAGAATTTAAAAGCTTTTGCTCTTTTTTTCCAGCTACTGAGCCGACGAAATGCCCTTCATGAAAGAGCTATGTACCGCCGGGCTCAACTGGCAGATTCTTTCCATCTGCAGCAGTTTTTCCGAGACTCTGATGAGCTAAAGAGTTGGGTCAATGAAAAAATGAAAACTGCAACAGATGAGGCATACAAGGTAAACACAAAAGTTGAACGTTACAGTAGTTTGAAGGCAATACCAGGCTTAATCTAATCAGTGTAATGATGTGAAGCAGTGTCAGCCAAAATGCTGCTGCTAGGAGGCAGTATATGAATACTGAAGGAGGAACTGTAATTTCTTCATGGCCCTAGGGGGGATTTGCCCATCATACTGTAATCATGCTTATTCAGTAACTTAAGTGTTCTGATTTCAGAGGAATATATTTGGTACCAAATCCTTTAGTGACATCTTGGTGTCTGTAGGAATGTAATCCGATTTCAAAAATTCTTCAGAGACCTATAGATACTAATTTTGGATTTAAAAGTTTTTTCTTTATTCCATCTGTAGGATCCATCAAACTTGCAAGGTAAAGTTCAGAAACATCAGGCTTTTGAAGCAGAGCTTTCTGCTAATCAGAGTCGTATCGATGCCCTGGAGAAAGCTGGCCAGAAGCTGATTGATGTCAATCACTATGCATCTGATGAAGTGGCAGCTCGCATGAATGAAGTTATCAGCTTGTGGAAAAAACTTCTGGAGGCCACTGAGCTCAAAGGTATGACTTGCTCAGAAGAATACAGGCAATTCTTTTTCTAGAGAGTTTAGCTGGGAGAAGACAGGAACCCGATTAAATGAAGTGGGAAAACTTAAGTCATCTTTTCCTCTTTCTTGATCAGGTATAAAACTGCGCGAAGCCAATCAACAGCAGCAGTTTAATCGCAATGTGGAAGACATTGAACTGTGGCTGTATGAAGTAGAGGGTCACTTGGCTTCTGATGATTATGGAAAAGATCTCACTAATGTTCAGAATCTTCAGAAGAAACATGCTCTGCTAGAGGCAGATGTTGCTGCCCATCAGGTAAGGCAAATAATTTTTCTACCTGACCTTTTAGATCTGCTCACTCAAGAGTAGTCACTCCAGAGACCATAGCAGGTCTGTAAGGTTGTAGTTTTTGAAGGTTTGGACCTCACAATTTATTTATCAGAAATAATTTTTAACTGAAACATAAATTGTATGTCTCTAAGAACAATATCTTCACAACCTTGACAAAAAAAATAAGCTTTTTGAGAAAACAAAATAATTCCATACCGTGACCTACTGACAGCACAGCATTATTTTGTATTGTGGAATACCAACTTAAAAATGTGCTGTCCTTTGTGTAGGAAATAATTCCTTCTTTGATTCTTCATTTGCAAACAGCTTATTCTTGTTCAGTTTGGTTTAATATAGCTCTAAGAAATGGAGAGGAGATAGACCAGATCAGTTTTTAAATGCAGAACTTTACAGCAAATAGTTATTTCATTTGCAAATGATCTTTAGGGGAATTAAATCCACAGCAAGAAAATAAAAAAAATCTGGGTTCCTACACCTGGAATTATCAGTTGTTAACAGTTGAAAAATGGTTTGTCCAGAGTAGCACATCTGTAAATTTAATGTAATTTCAAGAATCTTTTGTTTATTTTATGAAATTGACATATTAAAAACAATGTAATTTACATAATGTGTTGAGCATTATCTAGGATGTAATTATTAGGAAAATTATTGCACTGGCAGCATGCAGCTGAGCTTCTCTTTGTCACAATGTAATTTACTGGATAAGACCTGAAGATGTTTTCAGTCACTGCAGCCATTTTACAGAAATTCTGACCTAATGCTATTGCTGAATTAACTGTAGGATCGGATAGACGGCATTACCATCCAGGCACGCCAGTTCCAAGATGCTGGGCACTTTGATGCTGACAATATCAAGAAGAAACAAGAAGCTTTAGTGGCTCGTTACGAATCTCTAAAGGATCCGATGGTAGCTCGCAAGCAGAAACTTGCAGATTCTCTTCGTCTGCAGCAGCTTTTCCGTGACATTGAGGATGAGGAGACCTGGATTAGGGAAAAAGAACCTATTGCAGCTTCAACAAACCGAGGTTGGTCCATCTGGGTATCTCCAGAATTTAGATGTCAGAATGTTCTGTTCTAACTTGTCTCTTTATGGAACTCTTCCTGGAAATTTCTGAAATTTTTATTAACATATTGGCTGGAGTTGCTATCTCCTGGTTCTTTAACTCTTATGTTACTACTTCAATTCCAATGGTAACTTTGTTTTCACAGAGCTCTGTCTTCATTGTGACAGTGCTTACCCTGCAAGTTTGTCTAGCACTGGTTGAAACTTTTGTTTGGTCTGATGGCTCTGAAATTGGTTAACTATTTAATATCTTTCAGGCAAGGACTTAATTGGTGTCCAGAATCTGCTAAAGAAGCACCAGGCTTTGCAGGCAGAAATTGCAGGCCATGAGCCCCGCATTAAAGCAGTCACACAGAAAGGAAATGCGATGGTGGAAGAGGGTATGACTCAAAGTTTGGTTTTTTTAATTCTTTCTCTTTTAGAAATCCAAGTATCTTTGTGCAGGACTTTGTTCTCTGGCCCTGTACAATTAAGAATTACTGCCTGTTCTTATCCAAGCAATAGGTACCTACTAGCAGGATGAAATTCTGGTCATTCACCTGAAAATAAAAATAAATTCCTTGATGGGAATGTGTCACAATTTTCACAGATCTCCATCTGCTCTTGACAAACACATGAGCCCTGTATCCAACAGCTTTGTGCCTGTGATGTTTAGTCCCCATTTTTAAGTCTATTAAAGGCTTGTATCTGAGATACATAATCATGATCTGTGAGATGATCCTTCACAAAGACAGCAAGAGTCATTCCTGCTTTTAGATAAGCATGTATCTTTAGTTCTGACTGAGTGTTCCTAACACCCGAATACTAAAAAAACAAATTCCCTGATTGCAGGATTCAGAACACATGTCTGAAATTTCATTTGTCTGTTGTCAAAACTCTGCACTGGGAAGACATGACCTTTATGGTTTCAACATTGGAAAAAAATGTTATGAAGTTGCTTGGTTTGTTCTTAACAATTCAGATATTCCTAGTACAGTTTGATTGACAGGTACAGTGTTTTCCAATCTGAGGTAAAACAACAAAGAACAAGCTGAGTTGTACTTTCATTATTTAAATGGGTCTATTTTCTGTCACTTTCAAGAAGTACAAGTAATCTTTTAGTGTGTATTATTTCCATCTTCTGAAGTCCTTCACTCTGCTCTTTCTGTTCCTTAGGACACTTTGCAGCTGAAGATGTGAAAATCAAATTGAATGAGCTAAACCAAAAATGGGACTCTCTGAAAGCTAAAGCATCGCAGCGCCGACAAGACCTCGAGGATTCCCTGCAAGCTCAGCAGTACTTTGCTGATGCTAATGAGGCAGAATCCTGGATGAGGGAAAAGGAACCCATTGTGGGCAGTACAGACTATGGAAAAGATGAAGACTCTGCTGAGGTATTTGAGATTGTTGTTTGAACCAGTTTTGCATAAACACAGTGAGAATTTTGCTCAGTTGTAAAAATCTGAGGAACACTGCTATTTTCAGGATTCTTAAGCAAAAAGGCAGAACGTTCCTGCATCGGGCTGAATTTTGGCTCAGGGTCAAAAGATGGCAGTTTTTCATGTCTCTTAATTATTGCATGTGAAATTTTGTTCTCCGGTATATTAAACCAATTGTGAGAGAACTTCACATTTGTATTCACTTTTTATAGGGTTTTTGTGAAGTATAATGAGACTAATACCAGCAAATTCTTCATTAATTCTTCATTTCAATGCAAGTCTGATTTTTAGCAGTTCATTGGTCTGGAAAGTAATTTTTTGTCTGGAGTTACTTTACTGGTATCGTTCTGTGGCCAAACACCATCTCCCAGACATTGCTGAGTGACATTTCATCCAATTGAGGGTGCAGTTTAAAGGCATACTTTGAAACTTAACACTATTTCCAGAGTGATACGAGGTATTCCTGGTCACAACAAAAGAATGTTTCTGAGATAAGGTAGAGGAAAAGCACCAGAAGCATTTGAACTACTATCTACCCTGTGAATAAATAGAAGTAGTTATTCTCATGAGAGTCACAAGATTAGCAGCTCTGAAAAACCCACATTCCCTGTGTATGGAGCCAAAGTATGTATTTTAGGCAGGGTAGTATTTGTAAAATGACTTAGGTGTACATGTGGTTTTTATCCTTTCACTTTCAGGCTCTTCTGAAGAAACATGAAGCTTTGATGTCTGATCTTTCCGCTTACGGCAGTAGCATACAGGCATTAAGGGAACAGGCCCAGTCATGCAGGGTAAGAAAAGATGCTAATCATGTTACTAAAGTTCTTGGGTCAGCAGAAGGTAAAGACAGAGACTAATAACAATTGGTTTTGAGAACGTATTGTAGACTGTTACTTGGTTTTCTCAAAATTAGTGGTTTGTTTTTATGATCATAACAGGCAGCTGTGTTGCATTGGAAGAAAACGGTATAATGTGGTGGTTTTCAATGTTTGAGCACAGACAGCACCTAAAATAAGTCTCTCTGTATTACATGTGTTTCAACAAGAATCATTTTAAGGTGCTACAGTATAAGGCTAAAGTAATTTTTAGGACAACTATATGGATTGTAATAAGCATGGAACAACTCATTTTTCTTGTGCTTTTTTCTTTGCTAGCAACAAGTTGCTCCCACAGATGATGAAACTGGAAAAGAGCTTGTTCTGGCACTCTATGATTACCAGGAGAAGAGTCCCCGGGAGGTGACTATGAAAAAGGGAGATATCCTTACCTTACTCAACAGCACCAACAAGGTACACTCTTGCCTTCTGGTGTGCTGAGCTGCTTGGCTCAGTTGGTTTTGTGTGTTCTGAGGAGATGTTTTAGTTTGGGTGGGTTTTTTTTATTTGGGTTGTTTTTTGGTTGTTTTTTTGTTTGGTTGGTTGATTGGTTTGATTTTATTTTTGTGGTTGGTTTTTTTTTTAATAAGAGCATTCAAAGAATTTTCACATGCAGTTCGTGTTCCTCTTCAGCACTTGAGCTTACATCTTCCTTCAGCTTATTCTTCTGACTCCCCTGTAGCTGACAGTTTTTCTAAGTCCAATAAACAACATACACTGTAGGGAATGTGTCTGTGAGAAAACTTTTCAGTCCCTGCTGTTGAGGAATTTTTGACCAAATGCAAGAGCAGACATGGAAGACCTAGATACCTTCAGGAGACAGTTTGATCGAAATGATCTCCATAATTAGAGCAAACTGTTGTGAGCATCACTGGTTTCCTTGTGTTAATAGAAGCCTCTAATTTGCAGCTTTCAGTTGCTCAGCGTACTTTACACTCAGTGCTTGCCTCACAGTGGTTGCTTTTTGGTTTTTTTTTTCTTTCCAGGACTGGTGGAAGGTTGAAGTTAACGACCGGCAGGGCTTTGTACCAGCTGCCTATGTGAAAAAACTCGATCCTGCCCAGTCTGCCTCCCGTGAGAACCTCCTGGAAGAGCAAGGCAGTATAGCATTGCGGCAGGAGCAGATTGACAACCAGTAAGATCTAACTGATCAGATATGAAGCCCATCCAGCATTTGCTGGCTTGAATTTTGCCTCACAGATGCCAGAAGTTTAGGTTGATGCCTCTTGCACTAGGGAGTAATAGACTGGAGCAAAACAAGGGACTGTTTTACCAGGGGCCCTGTGTTCAGTTGTTTTATTCTTATTCTAGATTTTTCTTGTTGCTTTTTCCATTTTTTTTAACTGTTAAACTCATGACACTAGAGCTCAACTTGCTGTCTGACTTCAGTATGTGTTCCTTTTTTTGTTGTACTTAACAACTTAAACTTGTTTGTGAGTTATATCTGTCCTAAGCAGCTCTTGTATTTGTAGTCGTCACTGCTTGATGTGTGATCTGTTTTGAAAAGCTTTCTTAAATTCAGTTACGTAAAGTACAGTACCCTCCCTATACAGGGCTGCCTCTGGAGGTGACCTCCCTAGGAGCTGTGACTACTTTGGTGCTAGCTCATTATCTTTTTTCCTGAAATGTGGTGCCATTATTTTTTGCCCTTACATGGGCTAAAACGTGCCCCCCTCCTGTTTTGTTGGGTTTGGGTTTGTTTTTTTTTTTTTTTTTTAAAGGAACATGCAGTTGCAAATAGAGAAAACTGCATGGCTGCCTGGTAATGAAATTCAGAAGCACATGGTAGTCGTAGATTAGCTCAAGTGAGGGCTGTGGGTGATAGCTGGGAGCTACTGGCTCATCTTATCAAGCCACTTGGAAGCCAAAGCTGCAAGTTTTATGCATACTCCCATCTGTTTGCACAGCTACGCTGTCATTCTACATGAGAATTTCTTCCCACTCAGTTGTTTTGAGTCACGAGTTATTACAGTGACATATAATAATTACTATATTTAGCTCTAGATTAAAAAAAAACCCAACAAACCAAGAAACAAAGCAACCATGAAGCACACCCCCACCCCTCAAAAAAAAAAAAAAAAAAAAAAAGTCTGTACCACTGAGAAGAAAGGATGCTGGAAAATTGTGGCACATCATTCAGGATTTTGATAATGTGACTTCATGTATAGGTTTCCATGCTGGTTTTAAGAACTAGAACAGCGGTGCCTTATTTTAGAGCCAAGGAGAGGGGACCACCCTTCAGTTTACAAACACATGGCACAATGATCAGGAATTGAGGAGACCTTATAGAGAGAGTGCAACTGTACTGATGAGGTTTCCTTATGTGAATTGTACTCCTGGTCTGATTTGCTTTGTTTGCTTCTGAACGACACCTAATTTTCTCCATTTAAATGTGAATTCTTAACCATCTCCTACTGCAGACGACCCATGGATGGAGCTGCTGCTTTCATTATTTTTGTTAATCTGACTAATTTTTTGCATGCATTTTGCTGTGCTCCCTCTGTCTGTGCAGGACTCTCATAACTAAGGAAGTCGGCAGTGTATCTCTGCGTATGAAACAGGTCGAAGAACTGTGAGTAGGATTAGCCCTTTCTAAACCGTGCTGTCTCCATAGTCTCACTGTTCATTCTCCCTTCGTTTGTGTCTTTCTTTGTGAAAGCTGCTCCAAAGAGATGTGAAGGAAGCAATTTTTGCTCTGGGAATTGTTTTAGTTTAGATGAGTGTCGTGGTACGTGTTTCTTGTGTTCTTTATAGCCAGCTGGGCAGCCAGCTGTTTCTCTTGTTGGTCTCCTCTGTGCTGCTAAATTGGTTGATGATGTTATTTTCCATTATGTTGATTCTGCTTACCAGATGAGGCTTTAGTGGTATTTTGAGCATCTCCTGCATTTTCTGAGATACAGATAGAAATATTAGTTTGTTTATATAAAGTATATATACCAAGTATTACATTACATATGAACATCTTAGAGGATGGGCAGGGTGGGGTTATCATGGTTTATCACAAAATAATGCTCATAACTGGGTACTGAAAAAGCATTAGTTTATTTCTATAGTATGATTGGGTTTTATTAGAACATTAACTTAATTTTCAAACTTACGTTCATGTCTTCTGGAAAAAAAATTCAAGTTTGCATTATGGTCTTGGAAGTTGGTGGGAGATCCAAAGCAACAGTGTTCACGGGCTGTGCCTTGACTGTCTTTTCACAGAGAATATATTTCTTGACAATTAAAAGTGAAAGTATTATGTTAATCTCTGAAGTATTGCAAAGCAACTTAGAGGTAAAGCCTGCTTCTCAAGAAATTTTGCCCCAGATCCCCTGACCTTCACAAGTATTTAATACCAAAAACTGTATGCTGAGGCAAACATCTGCAGTCGGGGCAGGCTTCCAAACGGTGTTTTCCTCAAGTCAGGACAGAATGTTCCTATTCCACCTTAGTATGAAAGATTCTCAGTTCCTTTCTATACAGTCTTAAACCAGGATAGACAGGAAATGACAAAGTCTCTGCTTCCACAGAAAGACTTAGAGATGGTTATCAGTTTGATGTATAGACGTTACGGCCCAGAGTATGGAGGACTTTCTTTGGTGATACCAGTGCTTGGTAAACTGTTGAGACTCTGCTCAGTTTAGTCTGACTGCCCTCTGCTTTCCTTTTCTGCTTGTTCCAGGTATCACTCTCTTCTTGAACTGGGAGAAAAACGTAAAGGCATGCTTGAAAAAAGCTGCAAAAAATTTATGCTCTTCCGTGAAGCTAATGAGCTTCAACAGTGGATCAATGAGAAGGAAGCTGCACTCACCAGTGAGGAAGTGGGTGCTGATCTGGAGCAGGTGGAGGTGCTACAGAAGAAATTTGATGATTTTCAGAAGGTATGGTGTAAAGCTGCATAATATGTGTGTTAGTTTTGGCCTTTCCCTTCAGGCTTTTTGGTGATTTTTCATAGCTGAGCATAGCTGAGAAGAAAGCATAGCTTTGACTGGAAATAAAAAGGTATACATCCATTGTTAAATTTTGGGTTGTGAGGATAGAGAGAATCTCACATTCAGAGATCTTCACCTTGGTTACAGGCTCCAGTTTGCTACACACTTCCCAGTTCCAAGAGAACCAAAACTCTCAACACATTCAATTACAGACCTGCCAAGCTTCAGAGGAATTTAATTTTGTGTGAGGCAGAAGCTTCAGTCTGCCTTTGCCTTATTCTCGAAAGAAAAGATGTGTTTTAGTTCCCTTCTGTAGAGTTTTAACCAAGATAAGAAAAAATAATTATCTAATTAAAAATGCTGGCAGGCTTCCTTTTTTTTTTTTTTTTCTCCCAATGTTTGCAATACCAGTTAATTTTAATTTTTTTTTTCCTTTATGTGAGTTGTGAATTACTTGGGCAGAGAGATTTAGTCTGTCTACTTTGGTAAGATACCGAGCACCAAAAGGCAAAGATGCCTGACTTTTTAAACATTGGAAAAGAAAGTGATTTGACAGTTCTGTGAATGTTACCATTTTTACAGCTTGAAAGCTGGCTAACAAACCATTTGAGCTAGCCTGGTATTTTAGGTGAGAAGATGATAGCAGTTTACTGGGTTTGGGCTCTTTTAAAGTAAAATAATGGTTGAAATGAGAATGTGTCTTCTATTTAAATTTGAATGCAGGTTCTCCACTACATCTTTTTTAACTGTTCCCTTCCCTTTCTGCTTTATAGAAAGCTCTCTGTCAATGAATTTGGCTGAAAGCATTTAAGCATCATAGCAAAATCACTTTTTAAATTGGCCTTTTAGCTAATTCATGCAGTAATAATGGATGACAGCGTTTGATCTTCATGGTGGTAACGTCCTATACCTGACAGTTTAAAAATGTATTCCATTCCTGATTGTTAATTAATTTTATGTATGGAAAACTCTGATTGTGTGTTTCTTTAATCCACTGGTGCTGGCAGCTGGGGTGCCTCGGTGTGGGCTCTCGTGCATTGTGTGTTCACTGGTAACTGGAAAGGTCAAGGGCGATGAATTCCTGCTGTTTACAAACCGTGTACTTTTTGGCACCCCTGGTGTGTCAGCTTGTTCCACTCGCCCTGCTTGTGTGAATTGCTAACACTGTGGTATTTTACTGTTCTGTGCAGGATTTAAAAGCTAACGAGTCACGTCTGAAGGACATAAACAAGGTTGCGAATGACCTGGAGTCAGAAGGGTTGATGGCCGATGAAGTGCAAGCAGTACAGCAACAGGTCACCTTTTTCTCTGACTTATTCTTCCAAAAGCCTTTCATCCTTTCTTCTGGCTGTGCCTTCCACTTTGTGTCATTGCAAAACTGTAGCTGTTCAAATTTTTCTCTCTGGTCTGGTAATACTGGTATTCTAACCAGAGATACTTAATGTCTGTTCTGTAGTGTGGCCATCACAAGGGTACCCTTTGAATTTTTTCTTTTTAAATAATGCAAATTGCACCATATAAAGCTTTTTTTTTTGTTTGGTTTGGTTTGGTTTTTTTAGTAAGATGCTTATTTTTTTTTCCTCAGTTTTTCACATAGTTGTGCTATTTCTATAAATAATTCTATTTGGTGCAGAGTGTATTGAAGCAGCTTGTTTATTTTCTGAGCTCTAAGATAGTGTGTTGCTGTAGGTGGTTGAGTGGTCAAACTCCCATTTCTGCTACACATTTAGAGAACTTCATGACATACTGGTAACCAATTTGTAGGAAAAGGATGGAGGCCTATCTCCTGTTATCTTCCCTCTCACAAAACCAGCAAAAACTTTCTTTCTGTTAGAAAATAACAAGTTGTTTCTGTTTGTCCTTTTTTTATTGCAGGAGGTCTATGGTATGATGCCAAGGGTAAGTATTAATTTCTGAGGTACTATGGCAATTATAACAGGTTTGGGATGTACAAGTAGAAATTCAGCCATAATTATAGCTCATTTTCATGAAGGAACTCAGTAATGACTTTGAATGGACATAAAAAGATTATCTCTAAGCCCTTTGTTTCCTGAGTGTCTAACCCCACATCACAAATCAATGCAGAGCAGGATAACCCAAAATGATACAAATACTTGTAAAAACTGATTACTCTGTTAAGGATTGAACATGGAGAACTTTCAAAGATTTTTAGTATGTTCTGATAGGCTTAGATTTTGCTTCCTACTTAAAGCTGTTTCTTCCCATTTTCAAACAGGATGAAACTGATTCTAAGACAGCCTCTCCTTGGAAGGTAGGTGTCGTTACCTAGTAGAACACAGCAGGAAAGTAAAACAAAAGCTACAGCACATCATCTTTTTTATTTTTTAGACCATACACCTTCTCATATGCCCTCTTTCTTTATTTTTATTCTCCTCTCCTCTTTTCTTTTTTTAAAAGACTGTTGTCAATGTGATTTTAATGATCTTCTGGTCTCAGCAGGTGTTTGAATAAGTATTGATCTAGGGTTAGTGACTTACATATCACTTTTTTAATCAACATACACAGTACAAAAATTTGTTGAGCATTCAGCAGGAATTCACCTTCATATACTTGCATACAGATTCTCTCAGTATATAAAGTTGTCGTACAGGTACTGCTCTGTTTTAAAAATAAAAGCCATCTAAGCAAAGTCAAGTGACTATGTCAGCTCTATTTGCAGGTATGATTATGAGAAAAATTGAGGTGGGTTTCCAACAGAATAGCTCTAGCCATGGAAATTGCCAACAGTGTTTTATTTACCTCTCTGCTTCAAAACTCTGTTTCGTTTTGAGCTTGTGCTACACAACTGATTCAAGTTTTTATTGCCGACGTTTTTAGGTATTATGTGGCCCACGACATGTGAAGTAGCCCCTGATCACTTAGCCTGAGTTCTTGCTATGTAGTGAGAAATGGTTTTATTCCTGGAAGTCAAAGCCATTTATGTCACCATTCCTTTAGTAAGGAATGTGTTGTATGTTTATAGCAGTATCTTCATCTTCCATTATTCATCTCTAGCTCATTTTCTACAACAGTTAGAAGCCCTTCTCCACTCATGAGAGGCTTAGAATGGATTAGCTGTCTCTTGCTGAGGCACAGAAAATAAAAATATCTCAAATATTTTTACATTATCCATGATCTAGCATTTCATTCCCATGTTTCATGTCTTGCATCCACCTTCGTAGACTTAAAGCTGCTTGTACATCTTTAAGCTGTGCAAATGTGGGAAAACCAGTTAAGTGCAGTATTTTGACAGTATAGTAGAAAATGCAGCCATAGCAACAGAAATTGGTGATGTTTTTTAATTATTTTTTTTTTCCTGGGTTGTAGACATGTGCATTGAATCCTAAGAATCTCATAGTAACTTTACAAACTAAGTTTTCTTCTGTATCTGCAAAGAGGCAAGCAATCTATCATTGTCAGAAAAGTAGATTTCTAACTATTCTTACTCTGACCTATAACACCTTAGGTATTGCAGCTAACAATTCTTAGTTGCTTTTGTAGTTTTACTTGCAGTGATTTTCCTCCTGTTCGCTTCTGTCTTTTATCCTAAACAAGTGTATTTAAAACAGTGATCTGAAGTATACAAAATTAAAGAATTCATCAGTTTTATTGAAACCTTTATAACCTAGGGTGTTTCCTCCTGCATTTTGTAGAGTTGTGTTTTACAAAACATATGGTTTTGACCTCTGCCAAGTCAAGGAGTGGTTTTTTCAGTCTGATTTTGTCTCTGATGGGTTAGAGATGACTTTAATGCCATGGGGTTTTTTTTATTTCTGCTTTTTCATACAGTCTGCACGTTTGATGGTACACACGGTGGCAACCTTTAACTCGATCAAGGTAATAAAGAATACAACTTTTTCTGACCCGATTTAAAAGCTGAGATTGTCTATTTTTTTTTTTACACTCCCTTTCCATAATCTTTCTTTCATTACTCTGTAAAGCCTTTTGAATCCATTTATTGAAAGAAGCATTGACAGATAAAACATTTGCTTCTCATGCTACGTCAATATCTTACTATATACATAAAATCATTTGGTTTTACATCTCAGGAAAAACCCTTCAAATTATTTAACTAGGCTACTTGAATTTGTGTGTTCTTCTGGAATTAAGCAGAATACAGGAACCTTCACCTGTAGTGAAAGGCCAGGCTTGACTTTTAATTTATCATACTGACTGCTTGATGAAGTTTATGTACTGTAAAAGAAAGAAGCATAGCTATTTTAGGAGATCTTCCAGCATTCCTGTCAGTATTCTCAGTAGACCCTTGAAATAAAGCCTGTAAGAATGGAGATGAAGGGATTGTTGCCATGTCTGCAAATGTCAGCAGAATGAAGGAGGTGCAGATAAGCATAGTAACCAGTGATGTTTTGTTCACTAAAGTTTTCTGTTTAACATTATAAAGCTTCAGTGAGTTCAGCACCAGAGCATCTTGTGGAACACCGCAGAACTGTGGTCTGTGATATCCATGGGGTTTGTTTGGTTGTGTTGCAGGAACTGAATGAACGCTGGAGATCTCTGCAGCAGCTAGCAGAGGAGCGAAGCCAGCTGTTGGGCAGTGCCCATGAAGTCCAGAGATTCCACAGGTGAGGTGGTTATATCATATTAGGTCTGAATTCAGTAAAAGACTTTGTCTATTGAGAGCTCTAAAACAGAGTGGGACCTATTCTAAATAAACCATATTTCAACCCCCAACTTGTTCAGTGGAAGTTAGACCACCAGTGGTCCAACAAGAATTCATTATGTTCTGGAAAAAGAAAGACTTGTTAACTTGAAAGTGTGGAATTGCTGCGGACTTGGGCGGTCTGGACTACTGTCCTGTGTTGCCAAAGTTTGCTTGTGTCATCCTGGGAAATAATTTAATAGAACCATCTTCTCTGGAAATCAGCCACCTGCTAGGTGTCAAAGATCCTACTATGACCTCCATTTTAATTCTCTTTTTCCTTCCCTTCACTCAAATCAGAGATGCCGATGAAACAAAAGAATGGATAGAGGAGAAGAATCAGGCATTAAACACGGACAACTATGGACATGACTTGGCCAGCGTGCAGGCTCTGCAGCGCAAGCACGAAGGCTTTGAGAGAGACTTGGCAGCTCTTGGAGACAAGGTGAGATTGTGAGGAGGCCGAAACCAAAAGCTTTCTTTTTACCTAGCAGAAATGACTGAATGAGAAAAAAGGTTATTTTTGTCTTCACTGTGTTTATTTCCCATTCTCTAATTCTAGGTGAACTCTCTCGGTGAAACTGCCCAGCGTCTGATCCAGTCACACCCCGAATCCGCTGAAGATCTCCAAGAAAAATGTACAGAGTTGAATCAGGCTTGGAATAGTCTGGGGAAACGTGCTGACCAGCGTAAAGAGAAGCTTGGAGATTCTCATGACCTGCAGCGTTTCCTCAGTGACTTCAGGTAAAGATTCTGTTCCCCTCCCCACCAATTTGTCTGTCTGGTATATTATTAGTGAAGTAGGTATGGCTTATTGTTCCACAGGAGTATTTCAGGGAGGGGTTCATAAAAGGGCTGTTTCTCCTGTTCTGATTTATTTCATTGGAGGGAGGGAAAAATTCCCTATTAATGTGTGTTCACAGGGACCTCATGTCATGGATCAATGGAATCCGGGGCCTGGTCTCCTCAGATGAACTTGCAAAGGATGTGACTGGAGCTGAAGCTTTACTGGAAAGGCACCAGGTATGTGAAAGATGATAAGAGTGTAATCATAAACATCAGCAAATGTTTCTTTTTCTGTCACTTCCCATTTAGATTTCCCAAAATAGATCAGTTCCAGCTTTGCTCTCTTACTTATTTAATAAGACATCTCTGTGCCTTACAGGAACACCGCACTGAAATAGATGCAAGGGCTGGCACTTTCCAGGCATTTGAACAGTTTGGACAACAGCTTCTGGCTCATGGACACTATGCCAGCCCAGAGATCAAGGAGAAACTGGATATTCTAGATCAAGAACGGACAGACCTAGAGAAGGCCTGGGTCCAGCGCAGAATGATGCTAGACCAGTGCTTGGAACTACAGGTACTCTGCAGCATTTTTAAGAAGAAAATAATCCCTCCTTTCATAAGGTGGTTTATTCTGTCATAGTGATGAGCAAGTGCTCTCGGTCTGTCTTTCTCATGCTTTGGAGTTTTTTCTCTCTAGCTGTTTCATCGGGACTGTGAACAAGCTGAAAACTGGATGGCTGCCCGAGAGGCTTTCCTAAATACAGAAGATAAAGGAGACTCCCTAGACAGTGTGGAGGCACTTATCAAGAAACATGAAGATTTTGATAAGGCAATCAATGTCCAGGTGAGAAGCGTAGCAGAAGTAAGGGGAAAACAGTTTAGTTATTCTCAGGCAGATGATTAGGAGAAGAAGTGACTACCATGTATGGCTTCAAAAGTTCAGTTCTAAATACTGAGCCATTTGGGACCTGCTGCAGAAGTTTAGAAGCGGCTGATGCAGGTACAGAGCAAAGAGTTTTACAATAATGGCAAGTACTGATGTAAATCTTTTACTGATTTGACATAAGGATTTGGGGTTTTTTGTGACAAATAAAGATATATTATTAGTTTCTTATAAAAGAACGCTGCCTACATTTCTTGAGGTAACATACTGCTGTAGCTTAAAGTCCAAAAGATTTTTTTTTTCCTAAATGCCACAGGTAAAAGATGTTCTGGACTTAAACTCTCCAGTCTCATAGAAGACAAACTTTGTTCATAGAGTCACATTTACAATAATCTATATTTAAAGAAGGAAAAAAAAGTTGCCTTGTGTACCAGACCCTACTTGTCACTTGGCTTTAGTCAACCACAGTCCTAATTTATGGCTTCTGTTTTTAACAGGAAGAGAAAATTGCTGTCTTACAGTCTTTTGCCGACCAGTTGATCTCTGCTGATCATTATGCAAAAGGAGTCATTGCGAACAGGCGCAATGAGGTTCTGGACAGGTCAGTACAGGGTGTGGGTACCAACTGAAAGAAGAGGCTCTCGGGCAGCATTTCATAGCTGTTAAATGTGATGTCATGTGCAGTCTCTTTTTTCACTCAGCATACATGTTTAATTGCATACAGGTGGCTTCGTCTGAAAGCTCAAATGATTGAGAAGAGGTCAAAGCTAGGAGAATCTCAGACACTGCAGCAGTTCAGTCGTGATGTGGATGAAATAGAAGCTTGGATCAGTGAAAAGCTCCAGACTGCAAGTGATGAGTCATATAAAGATCCCACAAATATCCAGGTGATTATGATTGTCAGCTCAAAAATCAAAATAGAATTTTTAACTTTGCAAAGTGCACCCTGGGTTGAGAAAATATGCTCAGGAATTCTTGTTCAGTGGTAACAGAGTAACACATCATGTTAGATTTGGTCTCCCTTTAATGAGGAGAAAATGGAAGTTACATTATGCATGAAAGGAGGCTGAAAATAGAGCTCACTTAGTAATTATTGATGCATATGATTAATAAGATATGTGGTGTCTGCAGCAGTGAGTTGCCTGAAGAAATCCCTGAGTAGCTATTCTATCTTTCTCTCAGTATCTAGATAATAAAATAAGTAAATGGAGTTCTTGGGTCTCATCTGTCTTATGTTCTAAAATGTGAAGTCTCATATATTTTTCAGTATTAAGGAATAATTAATTAGAGTTACGTCTTATGTGTTAATAATGATTTATGAAGTAGTATGAAGGCACTGAACTGCTTCTCTTGATCTGTTTTATAGCTTTCCAAACTGCTGGTAAGTAGTTTGGACTAGCCCTGGTATGTGGATTTGTTTTCTTTATATAGCTTATGTGTGAGCACAAGGTCTGGTTGCAGTCTGTTGCTCCATCCATCAGTTCATGCAATCGCTTTATTTTCTATTAGTTCTTGACCTACACCCAGGTACAGCTTTTGATCTCCATGTTACGGGTGTGGTGCTTTTGTTAATGCCTATTCAGCATCATTTATTTATGTATTCATTTTGCAGGTTGTTCTGCATGATCTGTTTAATTTGTGGTGCACTGGTGAGGTAGTTTGGTGGGTTTTCTTAGGATGTGGCCCATAGAAAGATGGGTTTCCATCCTCCTTTGTCAGAAATGTGGCTACTGGGCCTGTCGTCCTCCTGTCTGGATCTTCAGTGGTGATGACTTAACACATGACAGAACACCAGCTCTGTTAGATTGTGTTTGTAGAATTCAGTGCTGGAGGCGGAGGGTTCAATGAAATGATAGTCCTAGATGGCTTAGTTCTTGCAGCAATGGCATAGGAGGGAATAACAGAGAAGGAAAACTCCAGAAAAAGGCAAGTACCAGATGGAAAGCTGACAGGACTTGTAAGAGTCCAAGAAGTGGAGTAAAATGAGGATATATGGAAGGAGAAGACAGAACAAAGAAAGGGAAAGGGGAAGCTAACTAGAGTGGAAAGGAAGGAATCATTGTTTATCACTTTAGGCTGTGGTACATTTAATTTTATTTATTTATTAGTCGGGGGGGAAAAAAAAGAATTTTAATGTAAACCAAAAAGCCTTGTCTGGAATTTGTCGTCACAGTAATTATATAGAGATACACAATTGGCAGCTTTTGAATTGAATTTTACATGTTGGTAAATCTAGCTTTGAAGGATACATTTTTATCATCTCAGCATTCAGGATTAACAGTTCCCAAAATAAAGCAGTTCATGCAGAATTTCTCATGCCAGCGCTATAGTATTTTCCACCTTTTATTTTTAATCTAACATTTCCTTTCATTCCACTCTCTCAGGGCATTTTACACCCATGTCCAATGTTACTAGCCTTTCCAGTTAATACTTGTAAATTCTGTCTTGTCATTTTTGTGCTATTGTTACCTTCCTGGTGGGCGGATGGATCGTGTATATAGGAGAGAGGGCCGCCTATTGCCTCCCACTCCGAGGCTCCTGTTGTTCTCATGGTGCTCACAACTCAGCAGAGAAAAATTATAAACATACAACTGTTATTTTTACAGAGAATTTAGGTTGATAGTTCATTGTTTTAATATATAATGTGGCCATGTATGATTAATGTCAAAACTGTGCAGGAAGGTTGCAGCAGTGATTTCTCTTAATTACCTGTAGATTAGGAAGGAAAATAGCAAGTTTGTTAAGTTACTATAGGAGTAGAAAGGCTGATGTACTGTGCTTCCACTTTGGTACGTATGACTGCTGTTTTTCAAGGGTGATGGCATTGAAAATGAGAAAGCTTTACTTGAGTAACAGCTACACTTAATGCAAGGAGCATTGCGTAGGGACCTGTGAAGTGTTGCCCGAGTTGTCCATCAGCTCACAGGCAGTTTGGCTCGGCCAAAGCTTACTCAGATTAACAAGAGTTGCTATCAGAGCGAGCGATAAGTATTCTGGTTGAGAGAGAACTTCTTTAGATCAGGCTATATACAAACCTCTTTCTGTATGTTGACAACTCTTGTGCTGTCCTTTCAGCCCATGAGAACAATTTAGGAGCCCTTTGTCCAGTCTCTAACAGTTTTGCTTTTGTCATATTCAGAGCAAACACCAGAAGCACCAAGCCTTTGAAGCTGAGCTCCATGCCAACGCAGATCGGATCCGCGGAGTCATTGACATGGGGAACTCGCTGATAGAAAGAGGAGCGTGTGCTGGCAGTGAGGATGCTGTCAAGGTAGATACAAGTCTTAAAAGATTTGCTTAGTTTTTGTTTTGAGAAGTGTTTGCATAACTGGGAGAGGAGAGTGTCCCTCAAAACCAAGTCTTGTTTATAGAAGCTCTTGTATTTCAACTACAGAGTAGAAATCAGGGTAATCATTCTGCTGTGTTCTTAAGGGTGAGAAGTTTTCCAATCAGGATTAATCAGGAATCAGGATGTAAGAGTTGAACTGAATTACAGCTAAGCAGCATGAAATAGTGTCTGTGAAATTGTTGAATCTGGAATCAGCAGCCAAACTTGTATCTTATTCTGGTTTTGCATTTATCAGAACTTATGTTTTGAGTTTGTAGCATTTATCTTTTTCCATTTTCCAACAGGCACGCCTGGCTGCCCTGGCTGACCAATGGCAATTCCTGGTGCAGAAGTCTGCAGAGAAGAGTCAGAAACTGAAGGAAGCTAATAAGCAACAGAATTTCAATACTGGAATCAAGGACTTTGATTTCTGGCTTTCAGAGGTAACTGATACTGGGATTATTTACTGGCAAGACTTGTTCTTCTATTTGTTTTAATTCCTTTTGTTGATGTTAGACTGCGTGCAGCACAGTCCTCTTTTGAGCTAGTCTAGGTTGAGTTGAAAAAAGTCTTTATTAGGACTAAAAACTTTGTGGGTGTTTTTATGTTATTTATAAACAATAAGGCCAGAAGAAGCATATTTGCATAGAATCTGCTAGGAATTGAAGAGGTGATGAGGCAAAGGTTTATTCACACTTAGAAAATGGAGAAAAGTATTGACTTGCACAGTTTTAAATTAAGACATGGTCATTTCAAAGGTTTTATGAAAACACAACTTGTTCTCCCTCCCCTTTTTCATTCCCCACCCCCAGGTGGAGGCTTTGTTGGCCTCTGAAGACTATGGGAAGGACCTGGCATCGGTTAACAACCTTCTGAAGAAACACCAGTTACTGGAAGCTGATATATCTGCTCATGAGGTATTGCTTTCTCTTTTGGTTTTGGAAAATAAATCTTGGTAATCAGCAAATACTACAGATAGCACTTCTACACATGCTGCAGTTACATGCTTGTTGAAACACATTTTCTTCATAAAAACTGTGACTCTGCACAGTAGTTGGATTGTCAGTATAAAAATCATGTCAGAAACACAGAAAGGAGATCCAAGCAATTCCCACACGTGTTCACCCACCTTTCCAGGATCGTCTGAAGGACCTGAACAGTCAGGCTGACAGTTTGATGACCAGCAGTGCTTTTGATACGTCCCAAGTAAAGGACAAACGTGAGACCATTAACGGGCGCTTTCAGAGGATTAAGAGCATGGCAGCTGCCCGCCGCGCAAAGCTGAACGAGTCCCACCGTTTGCATCAGTTTTTCCGCGATATGGATGATGAGGAGTCCTGGATCAAGTGGGTATTTTGGAAGTTCTAGGCTCTGTCATGGGGGCCTGTGCTTACTGGCAGCTTGCTAACAACATTCATGGGCTATAGCATGGTGTTCCAACTTGCCTTTTCCACCAGTGTCTCTACAAGAAATCACCTTTGCCCTTCAGTCAAGGGAAACTGTATTCAAAATGGCTTAAGCATGAGCTTGGGTGTGGCTTCTTATCTACAGTTTTCTTCAGTCAAACCCCAAGACGGAAAGCTCTGTACTGGAAAAAAAGTAATGCTGTTCAGACCTGCACTGGATAATTGAAATTCCACTGTACTCTTCTTGGGAAAGTTCCTAGCAAAAATTCAAACATTACTTTTTCAGTCTGATGTACTTTTGGGGATTTTTTCGGTTTGTTTTAGCTGGTTGTAGCAATTAATCAATTACTCTTTCCATATTGGTGTTAGGATCTTGGGAGGAGGGAAAGAAGTGAGCCTGGTGGAAATCATTCAAATTAGAACACTTTTGTTGTCATGACTGTAACTTAAAAAAAAAAAATTAAAAAAAAAAATCAAGTGGACAAAAGCAGGTAAATTACAGAAGGGATCTGTTGTCTTGGAAAGAAAAGAGTACAGAGAAACCCTGTCCTTCCATGAGAAATTATAGGCCCTCTGCCCCCTTCTTTCTTTCCCCCATGTTACCCCCCACCATGTTACCCGTGAATGTGCTGCCAGGAGCCAGCTGCTGTCTGCTGATAACTCATGTACACAGTTTTTTACATCCAAGATTTTTATGCTGTGAGGAGCGTTTCCTTATTTACAGTGGTTTGGGTTTGGTTTTGTTTTGTTGTTCAGTTTTTTATCTTCAATCAGGTTTGACCTATAAAAGTAATTTCAAATTTTATCTTTCTCCTCTTGAATTCAGAGAGAAGAAACTGTTGGTTAGCTCAGAGGACTATGGCAGAGACCTAACGGGCGTGCAGAACCTTAGGAAAAAACACAAGCGCTTAGAAGCAGAATTAGCTGCCCATGAACCTGCTATCCAGGTAAAGACCTCTCTCTTTGTCAGATTTCTCTATAAACAGCATCTTTTCTGCTTGTGGCAGACATGAAAGCCAGTAGCAGGTTTGCTGGAATCCAAATAGGCTGTATAAGAAGAGAGTGAGTGATGGTTCATTAACTGTGTGTTTCTCTGCTTTGCAGGGTGTTCTAGACACCGGTAAGAAGCTTTCAGATGATAACACGATTGGAAAGGAGGAGATACAACAGAGACTGGCTCAGTTTGTGGATCACTGGAAAGAGTTAAAACAGTTGGCAGCTGCTAGGTGTGTGAGACATGTTTTTGTAAAAATCAGTATTAATTAAAACTGTTATGTGGACTTGTAATGACCAGACGTAACGAGTTTTGGGGCTTTAGGGTACAGGTCATCAGACAGTGACAGGATGCAATAGCTCATGTCCCTGATGACAGGCTCCAGGAGACTAGTGAAAAGATTTTTAGTAGTAATGTTCCTCAGTAGAAACATGAGTCTCTTTTTTTTGAGGTGAGCTCTGTTTAGCCTTTTCTTGAACTAGTTGGAAACCATGGGCTCAAAATTAATGGGCCTTAATCCACTACCAGGAGTGGAAGCTGTTTGGAGAAAATTATTTATTTTAGTGCTTCAGCAGCTGAAGGTGTTGTGTGGCCTTGTGCATTTCTAGAGCTGTAGACATTGCAGTCTGCTCTGCAGAAGTGCCGCGTGAATGGTTGTGTGGTTAGGGTTCAGTCTCTGCATTCTTAGCTTTTCTGCTGCTGTCATTTATTTTTTCATCTTAGATATAAGAGCCATAAAGTAACACTGTGACTAATTCCACCTTTCTTTTTCCATACAGGGGTCAGCGTCTAGAGGAGTCTCTGGAGTACCAGCAGTTTGTAGCAAACGTTGAGGAAGAGGAAGCCTGGATCAATGAGAAAATGACACTGGTGGCCAGTGAGGATTATGGGGACACACTCGCTGCTATCCAGGTATGAAGAAAGTTGTCAGCTCTTTGTCATTCTTGTTGCATTATTGTTGGGTAGAGCTTAACAAACCTTTTCTTTAACTGTCTTTCCAGTTGAGACATTATTGTTGCTTCCTTTTGAAAGCATACATTGCAATTCATTTTATAAAAGCATCTCAAGTATGTTAGTTCCTGTAGAAGTGACTTGCAGCTTGGTGTAGCTTTGCATCACTTAGACTTCTGATGGGCAGTCCTGGTTAAATCAGATGTCTGAAGTTGTACTGGAAGTCAGTGTTAGCCTCCTTTTTTCTACAGAAAAACAACAAGTTGTGCCAACCAGCTAAAATTGTTGTTCTCAGAAGAAGTTTATGTTGGATTATTATAACAATAAATTATTTTTGGTTTTAGTAAGCAGTGAGAAATGATTTTTAAAAGTGACTGTGTCTTGCGTTTGCAGGGCTTGCTGAAAAAGCATGAAGCATTTGAGACTGATTTTACTGTCCACAAAGACAGAGTGAATGACGTGTGCGCTAATGGAGAGGATCTCATTAAAAAGGTGAGCATAAACTGGTTAAACACAAACAAAACAACCAAAAAACCCCCACCGAACTGAACACAAACCCAACTTCAAAGGCTTTGAAGTTGAAGGCTTTTTGACATTTTCATGTCAAAGTAGACTTACTCCTCTCTGAGGACTGATCTGTCATCTCTTTGAGAAGAGCTCTTACTCATTTTTTGCGGCTGAATAAGCTTTTAGTGTTAACTGCTTTCAAAGCTGTTTCATGGACAAAAGTCTTTCCATTTAAGTCCTTCCTCTATCACCAACTTATGGGATGCCTTTGGTATGCTTTTTTATTTTCTCTCCTATCATGCAGAACAATCACCACGAGGAGAACATTACTGCCAAGATGAAGGGCCTCAAAGGCAAGGTGTCAGACCTGGAGAAAGCAGCAGCTCAGAGGAAAGCCAAATTGGATGAAAACTCTGCCTTCCTCCAGTTCAACTGGAAAGCAGATGTAGTGGAGTCATGGATAGGTATGTCCTACATCAGAGCACGTACTCTGTAACAAAGACACTCAAACTGCTTCTACATTTCCAAAGATCTCAAATAGCTTCTCACTTGTTGTTGTAATGAGCAGACCTAAACCCACGGTAATCAGTGCCGTACCTGATTTATGTTGTCGGGGTGACCTGATTTGGAATAGAGGAAAGACTTAAAGATGTGACATTTTTACTGAATTTGTTTCATTTCTAGGTGAGAAGGAGAACAGTCTGAAGACAGATGATTATGGACGTGACCTCTCTTCTGTGCAAACACTGCTCACCAAACAGGTTAGTGCTAATGCTGCTGCCACCCCGTAAGTGGTGGAGAGAACAGGCCAGTTCTTCTACAGTACACAAGAATCTAGTACTTGTGGTGGAAATGTACACAGGAGATTGGAATGGTTAAATACAAATACAGTCTAAATTATTTTGTTCTTTTTTTAATGCTTCAGGAAACTTTTGATGCTGGACTTCAGGCTTTCCAGCAGGAGGGAATTGCAAACATCACTGCTCTGAAAGACCAGTTACTAGCAGCCAAACATATCCAGTCAAAGGCCATTGAGGCTCGACACGCTTCCTTGATGAAACGCTGGAATCAGCTCCTTGCTAATTCTGCTGCCAGGAAAAAGAAACTCTTGGAGGCTCAGGAGCATTTCAGAAAGGTGAGTGGCCAAGCCATGAAGCTACAAAAACCTAATTGTTCTTTTTGGAAAAAACATCCAACTCTTGGAACTTCTGCAGCTTTTTCATTTGCTGCTACTGATTATGGAGATCCTGGAGACTTATCATAAGAATTTTTGAGATGTTTGCAAGAAATAAGTAATAAAGGCAAATGTCACTGATGTGTGTTAGTTCCAGATCAGCTCATATAGAGTATCTGCATTACTGAACAACAGGATTGTTTTCTCTTTTCAAGGTTGAGGATCTGTTCCTGACTTTTGCAAAGAAAGCGTCTGCCTTCAACAGTTGGTTTGAGAATGCTGAAGAGGACCTGACAGATCCCGTGCGCTGTAACTCGCTGGAAGAAATCAAAGCACTGCGAGAAGCTCATGATGCTTTCCGTTCTTCACTTAGTTCTGCCCAGGCTGACTTCAACCAGCTGGCAGAGCTTGATCGCCAGATCAAGAGCTTCCGTGTAGCCTCCAACCCATACACTTGGTTTACTATGGAGGCTCTTGAAGAAACCTGGAGGAATCTGCAGAAAATTATCAAGGCAAGTCAGAGAGAGAAAGACTCTTTTCATAGTTTACAACCTTTCAAGTCTTCCCTGGAAGTCATCCTCCAAGATAATCAGTACAAGAGTTTGTCACTATACAACAGATGGAAATATCTCAAAATTTGGAAGCAAAGAAAAATTTCCATTGGCTATAAACTTGTGCTATTGTCAGTTGTTTTCATGCTCTTCCGTTTGCGGTTTTTGAAAAGACAAAGCATATGTGCCTCACTTCCTAACTATAAAATAACTTGAATGTCCATGCTATGCAGTAAAAAGTAACTGCTGGTACAATTCCAACTCTGAAGACATCAGGAGGAATGTTCTGTGTTGTCATCTTAGATGATTTTATTTCTTTTTCTAGATATCCAGGATGCTCTTTAAGACTTCAGTCTTGTTTTGAGCTTCAGAACTGGGCTGGTATGCAGCTCGTAGTTTTTGCTTTTTAATACTGGATTTCTCTTTTTGAAATTAGTTTTGTTTGTTTCTCAGGAACGTGAGTTGGAGCTGCAGAAGGAGCAGCGAAGGCAGGAAGAAAATGACAAATTGCGCCAGGAATTTGCTCAGCACGCTAATGCTTTCCATCAGTGGATTCAGGAGACCAGGTATAGTTTGTCATCCCAGGAGCTGCCCTTAGAGAATTCCTCAACTCGTACTTGTGTCCACCCCACATCTTTTTGGTCTAAGTTGTAAATGTCTCCTGCTGAAAACCAGCTATTCAGAACTTGCTCATTTCCTGCAGTTGGGATTTGAGAGAGGCCCTGTTAGCCAGAGGGAAGAGGAAAGCCCTGAAGCACCAGACTTTAAAAACGTTTATGCTTCTAAGTTAATTTTCCTGCAGTAATTCCAGTTATCCAGGACTTTGCTCTTCTCCAGTTACTGCTGCCCTAGTCTGCAGCACAGCTGGAGGGTGGGGAACAAACAGCTCGAAGCAGACTCTGTGAAGTGCCAGTGGCTTTTCTGTTAATGCTTCTTTTGTATTGAAGGGTATATTACAAATCTCACTAGAGCTTCAATAGAGAAAGAAGCTGTGATAAAAGCTTAAGGCTGCTTTGCAATCACTTACCCTGGGCGCTGTCTAATAATATCCTTGCCTAGGGAGAGGGAATAAAGATTTAACAATTGTGTCAGAAATAAAAAGTCTCAAGGTCAAGAATTGCAGTGAACTGAAGAGCGTGTTCCTAGAAAGCAGAGGTACCTGTGCTCAGACTGTGCTGTTTGCCAGTTCTGACACACTCGGGTTGTGGTTCAGAGGAGGTGAGTTCTGGTTTCATCTAATCCTGTGAATTCTCTGTCTCTGTGTGTTTACAAATAGTTCTGTTTGTGTCTTCATGAAATAATGAAATATAAATACGATTTTTAACTTGTTGATGTTTGCTTCCCACCCAAATCTCTGTCCCTCTCTTACTGTCTTGTCTCTGTCCTGCTGCCTGATGTTTGGATCTTCACAATCTACAGGACTTACCTGCTAGATGGGTTAGTATTGAATTTTATATCTTTAAAAGTTTGGTGATGTGTTCTGCTCTGTCTGTGTGACGGCTGCGCTGAAACCCCTTTTATTTGAAAAGAGCAACCCGTGGCTGAGGAGCACGGAGGCAGGGAACAAGATCTCTGAGTAGATTAAGTACAAACCAGTAGAAACATCACCGTTTCCTAGTGGAGAGCAGAGGAGATTACTAATGGGTGGCCACTGGCGTACCATGGAAGTCCTGATTCTGTTCTTGCTTTCTCTGAGGGTTTGCACAAGAAAAGGTTCTTAATTGGATACGGGAGACCACAGAATAGCCTGCCCCTGGAAACCAGCTGACAGGCCTCGTTGTCCAGCATTCAGAGACTTTTTAGCAAAATAAACTTGTCCATTATAACTGTTCTCAGAATGATTAAAGCTCCAAAGTATTGACTGGTCTTGGTAAGGACAAGGGACTATTCTCCTGAAGAGGCTTTGTTAAAAGTATGCAAATACAAACTGCCTGGTTTTTAGTCTGCTGCATAACCACTCCCCATGAGGATTATATTCTTGATAGGAGAAAATAAAACTTTCCAAGATGAACCCACACCATTCCCAGGGTTTGCAGCTTGAAATCCACTTTGCGTCCAGGGGAATAGTTCCTGATGAGGATCTGTGCTGGGCATTTGTCAAGAAGTGAAAAGGAAATAATAAAATCTTTAAATGTCTTCAGACTGCCAAACCCTCTGAGAGTGCATCTGTCCTTATAAATTTCTTCAGTATTGAAAGTCTGCAGCAGAGTGAAAGCTTTGTAATAAGAGATAATGTAGAATGCTAACGATCAGTGTATGGGCCTGGTGCAGAGGCCTGTGTCAGGCCCCCATGAAGTGCTGCAGAGGAGGCTGGGGCCTTTCCCATAGGGAGAGAAGGCTTTTCATAATAAAAGGGTGGAATCTTTGCAGATAACTGTGCTTCTTGTTTGCTCTGTAATGATCACAGTGTCTTGTGTTCTGCTGTTTCTGCCAGATAAAAATAATTTGCCCCATTTTTGTTGTACAGTTTAATGGAACTGAGCAGATTTTCCTGGAACGGATGCTGAATTCTCTGCTCCTTTGTAAAGTAGTGTTGTAGATTAGTTCTGGTATCCAAGAACGAGCGAACAGAAAGGAGCCATTTACTAAAAGATGTAGGGTCAGAGTTCAAGATCACCATGCCAAGCTCTTTTGTTGAACAAATTACCAGAAGGCTGCTGATATGCCAGGCAGAGCTTGTCCTTAATTCTGTGTGAATAGATTAAAAATGCAGAGCTAGCTCAGAGAGGCTGCACTTTCTTGCTGCCTTTCTTGGCAGAGCTGCAGAGAAGTTTCGAGATAAGAGCTGCCGTGCGTACACCTCGTTTGCAGTGCGCCGCAGACGCTTCTGCGCACCCGGCGCTGCCTGGAGGAGGTTTTCTTTGGAAAGGAAGAGGAATTTGGAGTTTAGGAAGAAGAATGGCCTTAAATAATCTGTAGATGAGTCAACTGCAAGGCTTCAATTTGTCTCCGGGTTGAGATTCACTTTTTTGTTACTTACACAAAAATAGTAAGATTATTTTCACGAACATGCAACCAGCGTTTGAGTAATTTTCTTTCATTAAGTACTTGCTTGTGTTTGCTTCAAGGTGGTGCTGGCTTGGAGTGTGGCTCCACTGCAGTGGCCGTGTTTGGGTGTGTTCTTTCCTCTGTTCTTTCCTTCTTCTTCTTTTGGAATTTACTTGGTTTCTTTTCTTTGACTAGCATAGCGTATCGTCGTGTCATTCGTGTCTATCAGTATGAAGTTGGGGATGATCTATCTGGAAGGTTTTTTCCTCTTATTTTCTTACCTCACTTTGGTTTTCAAATGCACTCTTTAATTCCAAGGCTCGCTTTCCTTCCAACTAACTTTCACGGCTTAGAGATGCTTGGAGGTTTGTTTCCCTGTTGACTCTTTCCACGGTTGGTTCCCAGCTTCCTGCTCAGGGTTCTGGGCGTGCGCTTCATCTCTAGATGTGCATTGAACCTGAGCCTTAACCCTGTAGTGAGAAACACCCTGATGTTTGGTGCATTTTCACTGCTACAGAGTGATTCAGCACTTGAAATACCCTTCTCAGGAAGCTCAAAAGCATGTAGGGATAGATTTCAGTGGGGATGAAAACCCAGTTTTAGTGACTTAAATATCAACGACTTAAATTTTAGGAACTGAAGTACCAGAGAGTGAAAGGTGAGGACAGCCACCTGCACAGCGCCCACACTCGCTGTCCCTGCACAGGTCCTTCAGCAGAAACTCTCACCGTGCATGGTGGAAGGACAGAGATTCTTAAACATTGGTCCTTAAAGGTTGCTTAGGGTCTTAGGGGGAACAGCAGCATCCAGAGATCTTCCGTAGCTAGTCCATGTGAAGTAGATCTTGGAGACCATCACCACAGTGGTGGTCTTTATACTGGTGTCGGTGCTGCAGTGTGCCGAGCTCAGCGTGGAAATCGGACAGAGAGCAGTGGCCGTGCCTCAGTTTCTCTGGGCGCAGGATGACAGAGGTGGGGAGGGAAAGGCAACTGTCTGCCACCCACTGCTGCGTGCAGAGCTCTTTAGTTTTCTGCAGAGATGATGCCATATCAACGTTACTTTGAAACAAAACCAGTAGTTTTCAAGGTCTTTTTCCCCTATATCATCCCCATGTAACACACCTCTGTAGAGGTACGGTGCTGGCAAATACAGCCCGTCTCGAGCGAATCACCTGTAGCTCGTGTGTGCGTGTGTGTGCTGGGCACGGCGGAGGGGGGTGGAACTGCACCAAGTTTCTAATTTCATTAGGTCCCGTAAAGCGGGCGCTTTGGATCTGGCATGAAGTGTGGCTGCTGGTCATGTTGCCTTTCAAATGGGGCTAGAAATTAACTGTGTAAAGAAATAAGACTCAAACAAGATGTACACGTGTCAGTCTGAAATAGGATGAGTCAGAATAAACAAAAAGCAAAACCAGAGTTTGAATATCTCCAGGAGAATAATACTGCTGTGAGGACTCTTTTAATTTCAAGGAAGGACTGTTAATTTCAAGCCCCACCTGCCATTTTTAGGGGAGAAGTATGTTTTCTCACTGGGGTTCTGTGTTTAGGTCTTGTATGGTGGAGGAGTCGGGAACGCTGGAATCGCAGCTGGAAGCTACTAAAGTAAGTAATGCTCACATACTGCTGAAAGCCTTTTCCCAGCGGATGACTTGGGAACACGGGGTGGGAGTGGAAGTGCCCATAACTATATGGCAAAATCTGAATGGATTTTACACACTTTGAGTACTGAGGAGGCCTTGGGGATTATCTGTTTACGTATCTGATGTCTGCTTAGCTCACAAGCCATTAAACAGCACTCTGGTGTAGTTTTCCTTGTTGTTCTCTCTAAATGGGTCGGGTAGGGCAGAGAGGAGACAGGATTTTCAGCACGTTTTCTAATAAGAGGTTTTTTTGTCTCAAGAACGGGTCTGCAAACCCTGTTAGTTTCCAGTAGTGTCCATGGAGAGGAGCATTGTTTCAAATGCCACTTTATTCAGTATTATCCAATCCCAGTATATGTATATATAATCCCAGCAGAAAAAAAGAAGAGTATAATCCTGCCAGCCCATGTTCTAACTTTTTACAGTTGCTTCTTCTTTTTTTTTTTTTTTTTTTTTCCACACTCCTTGATTTTTCTCCTCTCCATTGCCTCCTAACAGCGCAAGCACCAGGAGATCCGAGCTATGAGAAGCCAGCTGAAGAAGATTGAGGACCTCGGAGCAGCCATGGAAGAGGCACTTATCTTGGACAACAAATACACAGAGCACAGCACTGTGGGGCTGGCACAGCAGTGGGACCAGCTGGACCAGCTGGGGATGAGAATGCAGCACAACCTGGAGCAGCAGATTCAGGCTCGGTATTGCCTTCCCCGTGTGCGGTGTGGCTGTGTCTGACTTGGGGGGTGCAGGGTCGGAGATGCAGCCGCCTTGTGTCAGAAAACCAGCTTTGCAGGGTCCGTCTCTGCTGTGCTCCAACGGCTGCAGGGAGCCTGTAAATCCCCACCCCCTGTCTCTCCTGAGGGATGATGGTAGCAGGTTGGAAGTGGTTCCTGTTGGTCATTAGCAATGACAAGACCTTAGAAGGATTGATTTATTTTGTTGAGCTGTGGTGATGTTGGCTCATTTGCCCTCACCTTCTGATGCAGACGCTGGCTTGGGGCAGATGGACTCCAGCAGAGTTCTGTGGTTTAGGAACTGTTCACGAGCTTTGCTTCTTCCTTTGCAGAAACACGACTGGAGTCACTGAGGAGGCCCTGAAGGAGTTCAGCATGATGTTCAAGTGAGTCGCAGGCAAAGTGTGCCAGAGGAATGCTTGTGAGAGTTTTCTGGCGCGTGGATGGCTCCTGTTCACAGGATTCTCTGACTGATCCGTTTGTAGCTTCTTTGTTGTCTGCCCAACTTTGTGCTGAGCTGCTCTGATCTCTGCCAGATGGCAGGAGCCTCCAGAGACACCCACTGCTGGCTGGGGGCAGCCACAGCCACGTCAGCTTCTCCTGGGCACACTCATTGTGGGCACAGTTGGGTAGGAACCGGGACTGCCAATGAATTCCATCTGGGAATATGGCCATTGTTTGGATGCTTTTTAAGCAAAGTAAAGAATTTGTGGTGCTTAGTCTTTATGTACGTTAGATAGAACCATTTATTGATTCAAGCTTTATTTGTCCAGAATCGTGGGCTGCTTATAGTCTGTTCTAGTTTTCAGCCCACTTTATAGCTTTCAGTACTCACCAACTGACACTGAAAAACGTGGGCTTTGTTTTTATGTTTTAGGCACTTTGACAAGGACAAATCTGGACGACTTAATCACCAGGAGTTTAAATCTTGCTTGCGCTCTCTTGGCTACGACCTGCCCATGGTTGAGGAAGGAGAGCCAGACCCAGAGTTTGAGTCTATTCTTGACACTGTAGATCCCAACAGGTACATAGGTTGCACCTTTTATTTTTCCATTGTGAAATACTGTGTCGGTTCCTCTGGGGACTTGGCTGGATGGTCTCCCACATGCTGAGAGCTGTGCTCGCTTCTGTTGTGGAGGCTGTGGTTGTTCTAACAATTCATATAAGAGAGTCCTTATGAAGGTAAGACTGACACTTGGGAAGAAGAAATTCACTTTAGAAAATGATGTGGTGTCGATGGTCTCCTTTGTTAAGACTTTTACTCCTCCAGAGATGTTAAGGCCCCGCTCAGGAGGGTGTGTCAGTGGACAGCAGTGTTCACACGCTGTGTTTCACCGGCAGGGATGGACACGTCTCGCTCCAGGAGTATATGGCATTTATGATCAGCAGGGAAACGGAGAACGTGAAATCCAGTGAGGAGATCGAGAGTGCTTTCCGTGCCCTCAGCTCAGAGGGAAAGCCCTATGTGACCAAGGAGGAGCTCTACCAAGTAAGTACTAACCAGGGAGGAACAGATGGAGCCTCTTTGTTTATAAACTGTTAAAGACCAGCACTAATTGCTGTGGAGGTTCATGTCTGGGTGGTTGAGTCAGATCTGAACCTGCCAGGGTATCCTCTGTAGCAAATGCAGAAACAATGGTAACAGCCCTACCCAGGTGCTTTCTTGGCTCCATAGAGGAAGAGGAGAAGCTTTAACTGCCGAAGAACTGCTCAGGCAAGAGCTGCTCAAAGGCCTGGGAAGGGGGTGCATTTGCTGTGCCTGTCCTCAGAAACTGCTGCTTTCCTTTCACCATTTGTGAGACTAGAGGGAGATGTTTCTCCAGACAACGATTCAAAGGAGAAACTTCATGCTAAGCTTAGACAGTGTGAACTCCTCCTGCCAAGACAGCAAGTTTTTCCTGTCTGAATCCCACCAGCTGGCAGAGAAACAAAGAGGTTGCACTTCCTCATATCTGTTCCCTGATCTGTCTTCTCTTCGGTGGGAAGTCTCGGGTCAGACTTTCCAACCCATTATTTACCATACAGTGTGAACAGTGTTTCTCTGCCAGGTGTAGTTCTGCTCTGGCTTTGCCCCAGGTTGTGTGCCCCTGGCAGTGGGAGGGCTGCTTGTCAGTGCCCCATCTGCAGCCTCCGAGTGCCCATCTCCAGCTCCACCCTGTCTTTGTCTTTCAGAACCTGACCCGGGAACAAGCCGATTACTGCATTTCTCACATGAAGCCCTACATGGACGGCAAGGGCAGGGAACTCCCCTCTGCCTACGACTACATAGAATTTACACGTTCACTCTTTGTGAATTGATCTAAAACACTAGTACCAAAAGATGCAAAGAACATGCTCACGTTTGCCGACTATAGCTCTGCATGTGTCTCTCTCTTTGTGCTCTACAATAATCAATGTTACTTTATGATGTAACCTTAAACTGCTTAGCTTAAACTCTTAGGGAAAACAAACATATTGCAGTGTGCTTCAATAAAGTTACTGGTCGAACCACATCATCTTGTGTTTAATGGCTAAATGCACATTTAACTGTGGGTTGGATGAAAGTCCAGCTGTGATAGTTATGTGGTTTACAGGCCAGCACTGGAGGAGGTGAGTGAGCAGCTTCTCCTGGAGTCAGAGTAGTCACAGGCTTCACCCAGCTGGTCCTGTTGCTGCCTTAGTCAGTGATCTCGCTCGCCAGCTGTTCCAGGTGATTAATTTCCCTGGGTCCTTGCTCAGTGAAGTCAGAACTCAGCTGCCAGACTTTGACTGTCCCAGCAGCATCCCCTGCTGCCAGGAGCTGAGTGTGCTTGATGTTAAATTCTAGACAGTACACGGGGCATTCACCCGGGGCCTGCTTTATGGAAATGGCAGGTTTCTGTGAGCTCTTCCCAAAGTCAAACAGGTGCACATCTCCTACAAAACAGGAACATTTATGGCAGTGGACTTTGTATTTAGCAGCAGATAAGTTATCTACTGGTCTACAACTTTTGAGCTGTTATTTGTAACCTGTTTCCCCTTCTCCCTGAAGCTATCTTGGCCGTAACGAAGCTGACATTGCTGCACAGCAGCGCAGATTTATTCTGTTGGCCTGAAACCAACTTGCCAAATTTTGTGAAATCTCCATTCCTTAACTCAAAAATGTTTTAGAAGCTTTCTAGGGGAACATTTCTTGCCTTAAACCATTAGCTCTAAATGTCAAAACCAAGGAAGCTGGGTAAGTTTTAACCATAGTAATCTGGCCACATTCTATCCCTGTGAAGGGCTGTGGCAGCAGAAGGTACCATCAAAAGAGAAGTAACTGGTTCAGCTGTCATGCTAGTTAGGAATGACTCCATTACGCTGACGGCACAGTACAAACAACAGTCACTGCCCTCTGCTTGTGAGAAGTGCTACAATTGACTTCTACTCGTTAATACTCGGCACAATTAATTTTACATCTGAGAAGAGGCAGCTGCAGTTACTTGCCTTCCCCAGATGCAGCTGCAAAGACCAGAGGTCGAACTGGAGACCAGCGCACGCAGAAGAGGTACTTCTTTGATACCTGAAGAGAAATGAGGGGCTGTGTCTGCAGCATGGAGTGCAAGTGAACTTGTCCATCAGTCCCACAGCTCAGGAAGAGGTTCCTGGAGGAGGGAGGAAGCAAGAAACAACTTTTTTTGGCTTTACTGCTAAAGATGAAGAACAAAATTCACTGCAGGAGCACAACCTTGGACAATATTTCTGCTCTGCAGAGGTCTGAATGTGTTTCCCAAAGCAGCGATTTCTAAGCTGTGCCCTGGGCTGTGGTCTGTAGAGATGCAGCTTTGTTACTGCCCTCAATTAAGTTTAATGAGGGCTGGTGGTGTCCACTGAGTATTGCTGGAGGGGGGCGGGCCAGGGCTGCCTTCGAGCTGCTGATCTACAGACAGGCATTGTTAGAGTTGTGTTTGTCTCATGCAAATTAAAGGCAAACCTGGGCTGTCAGCATCTTTCACAGAAACACAGCCTGGGGCCTCTTCCCTGAGGTGGGTAAACAGAGATGTGAGCTTCGGATTTAAATCCAGGCAGCCACTGGTAAGATTTCTGATCACTTAAGCAGGGATAAAGAAATTACTTCTTCAGCTCCTCCCCTTACCTTTAAATTGCTCTTTAATGTTGATGTCCCTGATGACCTAAGGAAGGTGCTGATGTTCTGCACTGGCCTGAGCGCAGATGCTATTTTGTGTTACTCATGTTGTGCCTACATGCAGCATTTTGGAGTGGGAAGCTTCACCAGAGCCAGTGGACCTTTTTTTCCTATAAGAAGTTACTTTATCAAATTCCTGTTGCCATGTGACCCTTTTCTGGAACTTGTACACACCCCCCCCCGGGCACTACTTGAAAAACACACATGTAGAGCCAGGCAATAATTGTGTCCAATGTGCAACACCAGTGACAATCCACAGCACTCACCTGTGGAAGGGCGAGCAGCTCACGGAGTACACGGGCCCGCCCTGTGGGGAGAAGGTGAGCTTTGCTGGAGCCCTGAGTGGGACAGAACCACTCGTCCTCTGGAGAGCCAGCGTCCCTGCGGCCATGGAGCACTTCAGGGAATAGCCGCCTTCCACCCCAACAATGAACACGTGGGGATCGAAGTGTGAAAATGAGAGCGAGGTCACACCCACGGCTGCATCTCCCTTGGCCAGCTGGGAGAAAGAGAAAACTGTTAACACGCTTCCAGTTAGAGCAGCGTGACCCAGTCTGCCAGGGCCCCAACGAGCTGTTCACTGTAAAGCTTGCACCAGCTACGATGTCTGTAGCACTGCTCAGCCTTCAACCTCTGCAGCATCCTCCTACAAGCTGATTAATATTAATACAGGCAAGTTTTTTAATCCATCCCAGCAGCTTCTCTTCAGCACATGGCAAAACCTCAGCTGTTGCCAGTCTTACTTCAGTATGGGAAAGGAGATGGGGATCATGGGTTAGTGGATGTGTTCAAAGCGGAATTTTCCTGGCCTTTCATGTGTGAAGGGCAAGCTAGGCCACATGGGCCCCTGGTTTAAGAGTGTTTTTGTCAGATTAGCCCTCTAAACTGCTGGACTCACCTTCTTCAGCTGAGCGCCGCGGGGGATCTGCTGAGCCACCATGGCGAATCCTTCGGCCAAGGCCAGGCGACCATCTCGCTCCTCCCTCCACACCAGGATCTTTCCGTCCGTGGACGCACTCAGCAGCTGGGCCTGGTTTCTGTGCTTGGCGTCAGGTAACCAGTTAACCTGTTCCAAATGCCATAAGCTCGTGACGAGGGGTTCTGGCACAAGTGCCAAGCCCACGCTGGGCAGCCTGTGGTCCCCTGACGCACCAGACGACACAGGGGCAGAGCTGGGTGGCAGCCAGTGGTCTTGGTACCCAACTCCCTTCTGCTGGGAGCTGGCAGATGGGCGGAGATGGCAGGAGAGAAACGTGTTCAGCTTTTCAGGGCTGAACTCTGTACTGCAGTTCCTATGGCTCATCTGCCATCGCTTTTGAGACATGGTTGTTTATCCTGCTCTCACCCAGCTACAAACAGCAGCATTTTCTTGACTTTCAGATGAAAAAAGGCACAGAGTGTACGCCCAGAGCCACAGGACCCCAGGACAGAAAGCGTTAGGAAGCCAGGCTGTATGATGTGATGAAAGCACATAGCATTAAGCTTCCAGCTAAGGGTCAGCGATACTTTGCTACTTAGATTTTCAAACAACTGCACATCTTGTCAGCACATCGGCATCAGTGAACAGTTCCAGCATGGGAACTGAGCCTGCTCTTCGTTTACCCCGAACAGTGAGAAGTTAATGTTCTGCAGGGTGAGTGTTGAGTTCAGCAAATGCCTGCTCAGTAGCTAGATTTGGGGAAAAGCAGCCAACCAAAAGTGAATGCAACTGCTGAAATGTAGCAGCCTGTCACGGACAGGAACGGAAGGGATGAAACGGAGCAACAGCAACACACGCCTGCCCCAGCTGTGTCTGCTGCAGATGTTCTGTTACCTGATAGACTGGATCAGTGTGAGTGTCATCTGTCATTCCTGTCCTCCAGATCACAGGGTCTTCTCTTCTGCTGGTATCCCACACCACCAGCTCCCCACTGAAAAGGCCACCTGAAAGGACACAGATGAAGCACCTAAGATCGAATAGCTCAGAAGAGATGCACAAATGAAGCTACGATGGAAATGTGCCTGACAGCTTCAAAGGACTACATACAGGGCACAGCCAGCTCTGCTGAAGTAAGTACTTCCCACTCACACCCAGGGCTGAATTTCCTTCTATCATCTCTCTCTGAGGAGGTGATATAAAGGCAGAGGGCACCCAAGAAGATGCAAGTCCCAGCTCAGAAGCCACAGTGCACTTGTTGGTGTCTAAGCATCAATTCCTCAGTTTGAGGAGCTGAGACATGATTACTTTTTCAAGAAATCTTGGGCTGAGCTGAGAAAGAGAAAAAATGACCCAAGCTGAAGGAAGTAAGAATAGGAAGGAATTTCAGACAGGATCTAAGGTAAGAGCAACATACCAGCTATCAGTGAAGGCTGGGAGGGGTGGAAAGCCAGGCACATGACAGAACTGGGAACATCTACCACTAGGTCAGGGTGCTGTGGATTCAACCCTCTTCTGTCCAGATTCCAGGTACAAACATAGGATTTTTCTGTGCTCCAGTCCCCACCGTCCAACCTGCAGATGAGAAACCCATCTTGCCTTGTCTGCTCCCCAGGGAATGCCAGCCCAGGGGGAATGCCCCGCTGGTGGTTTACATGCACTGCTTTGTGTCTTGAAGGAAAACTGAGGTGAGGGGAATCGTGAGGTGGTGACACTTCTTGCAGGTTAGTGTAGATAGGGTACGTGTCAGGGTACCACAGAACAAAGTGCTGGCAAGTAAATCTCTGACAGAATTCGCTGTTCCAAGCTCTACTAAGCATTCAAGTACTGGGAAGGCTCTAAGGGGAACATACAGAAAATTGTTATGAGTATTTGGGAATGAAAATCCAAAGAGATCAAATTGCTGCTGATTTGCAAACCAGCTGAGTTGCAAACCACGTTTCCTCTCAATGAGCACCCGAAGATCCAGGGTCTGAGAATACACAGTGAGGAAATTCCTTGCTGGAGGACTGACAGGGGCTGAAAAGACTTACTGAGTCTTGCTTGGCCTGAGATAAGCAGCATGATTTGAAGCCCAGGTGCCTCCACAGGAACAAAGAACATTTTTCACAATCACCAAATGCTGTTGTTGGCCCTGCACAAACGATGCCATGCACCCCAGCTCTGGAGATTTCAATCCAGTCCTGTTCCCATCATGCTTGTTTGCCCCAAGTAGATTATTAATTATTATTACCCTGGGCTATTAACAGACACCTGCTGCTCTACTTCCTTTGTTATTTCTACCTGTTCTGTTCATCACACACTTACCAAAGCATTACATGTACCACACTGACCAGTGTGATGTCCCATCATGCTACAAGGGGACGATATAGAGGACAGAGACCTGCAGAAGAGTCACAGGTCAAGACAGGAAGCAATGACTTTGAACCTGACTCCTGCTGCCTTTACTCCACACGCTTAGTTCTTTTATTGGAAGAGATGTGAGCAAATAAAAAGAGCAGGTTTTCACCCACTGGGTAGTTGATCTGTGGGACTCCTCACTGAAGGATGTTGTAGGTGCTACAAGTTCACACAGAGTCAAATGGGATTGTGTAACTCCATGGCTGGGAATTTGACCGAGGGCAACCACAGACACACAAACCACATTCTAATCTGGAAACAGCTGTAGACTGAGAGCAGAAAGAGCAAGTATCATACAGGTTTGCCCTGTTTCACTCTTCCCTACTCATTCATTCATGGATCCCCTTTTTGCTGGGGCTTTTAATCTAAAGAAATGGTAGCAGAATGAAAAGGGAGTAAAGGCAGCAGCAGGGCACAGAAAGGAGAGGCTGCTATGGACATTCATAGTATTGGGTGACTGTTTTGTCCAACCTTTATTTCAGAAATCCTTAAAAGTTCATTAGCACACATCTGTGGCATCAGGCACACACGTGAACGTGTGCCAGGCTCATCCGGGGTGCTGAGACCACATTAAACACCACGATCTTCAGTGAAGATAAACACATACTTCCAAACCCCACCTACGTACATTTGCAAGTGCATCTGCTTTTTACATTTTCTTTCCAAACAGAATCTGTCTAGAAACAAATCAGTAAGAGTACACGTATCCATTTTCAGGGCAGGGGGGAAGGCAGATGTAGTAAAAAAACATCATTTAAGGCTGCCCTGAGACTTTGTTTCTCTGACTATGAATTATTTAACTTGTATAAGGTGTATAAATGTGCCTAGTCTGTTACTGGAAAGCAAATATACCTAAAACTCGTGTCACATCCACCTCAGTTGTGCTCTCACTCCAGATACTCACCGGCCGTACGAACATGCAACGATGGATCCAGTCGCATTCCACGAGATGCTGGTCACCTGCAGCTTCTGATCCTGAGCCTCTGGGTATGACAACGTATGCAAACACAGCACCTGGAAGAGATCAAATTCAAGCACTGAAGCAATAATCTCTGAATACAGAGAAGTGAGATCTGTGCACACCAGCATGTGGTTACAGCACTGGCTTCCCCTCTGCCCGAGCAGCACATCAATATATGGGAAAAAGTTGCTGAATTACTACTAGATAAAAAAAAAAAATAAAAGAACACAACACATGACCCTACCAAACCAACTGTCGCCTCATAATTACCTCTCTGAGAGGTACCTGCACACTTCAGGGGACAATTGATGTTGCACAACAACTCTGGAAGGCTGCACTGTGAAGATTTACAACAGCCCTCCAGTCTCACCCTCGCTGAGCGTCACCGGCAATGGTTTGAAAACGGCAGTACCAACATGAACAGCACAGAAAATGCTTCCACTCCTGAGCAGTGTACACTAAAATATAGTCTAAGTAGGAAGAACTGCCAAATCACTGACTGCAGCTGCTCTGAGACACCTGCTAGGCTGGAGTGCTCTGAAAGGACTACTGGGAGCAAGGGAAAAAGCTGGATTAATAAACAACAACTGATGTCTAATTATTAGAATCTGGCGAGAACAATCACAGCAGTAAGGGACAGAACTAAGGAGTAAGGGCCACTGTGACCAGCTCTGCTTGGGTCATGACAAGGATCTGAATTCTGTCAACTTACTGTTTCGTTCTGATCTGTCCAGTTCACTTCAAAGCCATCAAAGGCATGGCTTTTCCAGTTCTTATTTAGCTCTTTGATAACAGCATCCTCCACTCTCTGAAGGAAGGTTAGAAGGGTAGCGTAATCTACTTGGACTTCTTGCTGGAAGCGCTGGACAGCATCTTCACTTTGATCTGCCTGCACAGCAGCATCTCGGCTAGTATGAGATTGTACTGCAGCTTCTGCTGTTGAAATTTTCCCAGTCTGGCAGCTTTTCTAGTAAAAGACGACAGACAGGCTTTAATCCAAGCAGGAAAAAAAAAAAAAAGAGAGAGAAGAAAAAAAAAAGCAAAAGGAGTGCTGCACAAATTATTCAAAACACCTTCTTTTTAGCATTTCATGAGACACTCAAGCACATTTGCACACCTCTGGTTCATGGTTAAAAGCAGGGTGCCTCTGTAACTGTCCAGGTGTCAGCGATGTATCTGTGACCTTCACAGATGAGACAGAGCTGCCCCAATGCCAGGCAGAGTCAGGCCACGTGCTGTCCAGCACGGCACGGGGAGGAGGAGAGAGGGTAAAGGGTAAAAGGGGTACCTTTTGCTACCTTTATAAAAGGGTAGCAAAGCCTCCAGAGGAAATGGCAACACTGACCACAACGGGTGCAGTGTTACCAGCTCTCAAACTATCAGCTTTGTGGCAGCCCCACGTGTTTGTCAAGTTGTATAAAGGGCCTAAATTAGTAAAACACTGCAAAGGGGCCGAGCCCGCTGGAAGAGAGGGGCACCGGCACCGCCGGTTCTGCCCCAGGCACAGGCAGGGGTGAAACGCCCTGCGGGTAAGGTCACCGTCCCAGGCAGCGGGACCTGCGGGGAGTTCACCGACGGGCACGAAGGGGCCGAATCGAGTCTCGGCCGCCCCTTCAGCAGGCGCCGGGGGTGGGGCGGGAAGGCGCAGCCCGCCGCGGCACCGACAGCCGTCTCCGGCCCGGCCCCTCCCGGCGGTATAAGAGCGCGGAGCGAGGCCGATGCCAAGGCCGCCCCGGGTCTCTCACCGCCTCGCAGCGGGCGCTCCGGGCGCTCCTCCACAGTGAGTCCACATCGGCGCCGGGCGCCGTCCCGTCTGCGAACATGGCGGCGGGCGGGGGTCGCACTCGGACGAGTTCCCACCTCCCGCTCCGCGGGTTCCCATGGAAACGGGAGAGGCGCTGCGGGATGACGTCACCCCGAGCGACGGGGCTGCCGGCCTGCGGGCGGTAAAGTGACCGGGGTGGGTGCCATGTTGGGGAAGGGCACGGAGTGTTGGTGCTGGTGGGTGGCGGCTCCGTGTGGCAGAGGGGTACGGGCTGACTCTGGCATTGGCGGCTGTCTCGGTCGGCCCCGTCGTTAATGCCGTAGGGGGCTTCTCCTTCACCCACGGCCGCCCCAACCCTACCCGCGGAGGGTCCCCCAGTGGGTCCCCCCGCGCCGCCGGGACACAAGGCGGGAGGGCGCAGGGGCTGCCAGGAGTTAAGATGGTGCCTGGGAGGGGATGTGGGCGGGCGACAAAGCCGAGCGCGGGGGGAACGTTGGGGCGGGAGCCGCGGGGCGGAGGGGAGGGCAGGGCAGGGCTGTATTGTGAGGGAAACGATTTTTGAGGAGAAATCCCGTATTCGGTGGCTAACGGCGCAAAAATCCCGCAGCGCTCAGCAGTACGAGCTGCGTCCCTTGAGGGCTGCTCCGGGGCCGCGGAGAGCCGCTGACAGATGCCGCGGTGCAGTTCGGACACGGGTCCGGCGCTCCCTGCGCCCTCCGGAGGGGGAATGGGGAGTGATGGTAGAGCCGTGGTTGGGAGCAGGCCGATGCGGGTAGCGGCTTGCCGAGGACCCGGGGGTCCAGCTTCAGTCGGCCGTGGAAAACCTCCTCCCGTCCATTCTGACTTCGTTGTTTTTTACGTTCGTTGTTTTTGATGAGGGAATTATTTTCATTTGTACTGTGCGTGAATTACTATTCAGTCCCAGCTCGCTGGGCAGCCGGAGCTGGAGTTAACCTGGTGCCACATCTGCCCGGCAGAGCGGGCACAGCCGGGTACCAGCCCTGCTGCTTCTGTCTGCAGAAACATTTACTGGCGTCTCAGCCTCCTTAAGTAATTATTCCTAGCAGGTATGACTGTGCTTATAGGTTTTTTTCTCATTGTAACTTCACTGGAACAACTTAATGATGAACGCATACGCTAAATTTAGCCCTGGCATAAGCAGGCACAGATGCACTAACTTAGTGGAGTTATTCCTGCTGTTGCTGGGAAGGAGTTTGGTCTGTATGTAAGAATCAAGACTACAGGACACGGAGTAGGCACCCGTGAGAACGGACGTGGTGTCGTCGCTTTAGCACATGTGAATCCATTTATGTCTGCTGAATGCAGTGGTTCCTCTGGGGAATGTGAAGTACTTTACAAATAATAGGGAAATAAGAGTCCCTAAAACACATGATAAAGAACTATTATAGGCATTCTACAAATAGTGGAACTGAAGCAGGAAGGGGTTAAGTGGCATCTCCTTCAAAAGCAAGGAAAAAAAACCTCCTGATGGATCTGAAGCCTCCAGATTTCAAATCCTGGATGGTGTCTCTGCTGTGATTTTTTTTTTTTTTTTTTTTTTTTTCCCCCCTTGTTTTTGTTGCCCTTTTTTATACTCCAAAATAAAGCTAAAAACAAAAAATATTTCAGGTTGGGACGTTGGGTGTTTTACCCCTGTAGCCTGATGAGCACAGGAGGTAATGTGAACTTGCAGGGTTCCATTTCAGCACCTCCTGCAGCGGGAAGCAGCTGGTACGTGTGGCAGCTCTACCAGCAGCAGTAGGACACTGCTCTTTAGCAGCAGGATGTGAGTCTGACCATTTCCATAGTCCACTTCTCCTGCAGGCAGGCCCCTGGCACCTTGCTTTTGGTCACCACCATATGGCAGCAAGTAATGGACTAGATGGATCACTGGACCCAAGAAGGGTAGATTTTTGTCCTTTTTTGTTTGTTTTTGTGGGTTTTTTTTTATCAGGTCAAATGTACAGTACTTAATGACAAATATACTCTTGCTGTCCTCTTCTGCCAACTTTAACACAAGTGAAACATCTCTAAAGTCACAGCTCTAGAACTCTTCCTAGATTTTTCAACTGGGTGTCTGTAGCCATGGGTTTGAGACTTTACCATCATTATTCCTCATTCAGCTTTCTGCTTCCACCTTGGTTTAGACATCCACTTACAAAGCAGCTCTAAAAGACATGAGAGTATTGGAAACAATGTAGTGGTTTTGTCACAGCAGGATTCTAGTCCCTTCTCTGGAGAAAATTCTTGATGTTCTGCCTCAGTGTATTCATTCAAGAACTTGACTGCTATATGGTAAAGCAGTGCTCTGCTGCTGTTATTGGTCAAATCCTGTACAGCATTTATTGGAAAATGATTATTTTCTAAAAGATCAGCTAAAAGATGCAAAACAGTGACAAAAAATTGATTTTTCTATTCAACAATCCTATTAAATGTACATAAAGCAAGTATTGTTGGATGGGGTTTTTTTCTACAGCAAGGAGTTAAAAATCCCCCTACATCCTGCATTTTTATCTCAATTTGTGTTGAATAACTGAGACTAAATATTTGAACCCAATAGCAGAGTGTTTTTTTAAGAGATTCTTAATGTTTAAGTTTTCTCATCTATAAATAGATGATCTTAACTCATCACTAAATTATGTTTAATTGGTATGATTAGAACTGCCAAGGAATATTACTGTTTAGTAGTAGAGTAAATATTACAAGTGTGAATTATAGGCAGTCTGCATCATAATAAAAATGCAAAGTGCAAACTGTGATTTAAAACCTTTAAATAACTCGTCAGAGGGAATTTAAGGAGAAATGTTTGTGGGTTTTGAGATGGCGAAGTGAGATAAGAAAACTGAAGTTTGAATATGTGAAACAGACCAAAAGAAATCTTTTTTTTTTTTTTTTTTTTAACCCCCCAGCAAGTAATATGCAAAGTTACTGCAAATGTAGTACGTGTTCCCCGCAACGTGGTGCATGTCTGGACGACTTCTTCCCTGAGGATGAGAAAGGAGCAAAGAGCTCCAGGAGATGACTGTTCTAAGTAAAGGCAGTTTAATCCTTCTTCACTCCAGTATCTCTGATTTGAGGGGGTTTTGATACATTAACAGTGTTTCAATAAATCTTATCTTGCTTTTTCTTTCTCTTGGGGCAGTATCAGATGCACAGATACTTTTGTTTTGACACAGTAATACTGCATTGGAAACAAGGGGTAAATCAGGGATAACTGGGGAAGGGTTGTTACCAGTTTGAGGCTACTAAGTCTTTCTGAAGTGGCTATTATTACTCTAGTACTGATCTGTGCTTTTTCTTTTTTGTGTTGCATGATACAAAATAGTATTAAGTTTTCACTGCAACATAATGGAGCCAATCAGCATCAAGCAGCAAATAAGAACAGGGGAAGACTGAGGTGAAAAGAAAGCAGTGTGGGAAGAAGCACTGCGGGAAAAAGTGTCAGGAAAAAAGGAGCTTTAACACTGAGTGTGCATGCTGCTGGTGTGATTTCTATGACCAGAAGGAAAAGAAATATTCTAAGCTACATCTGAGTAAAAATTCACCCACTAGTGGGTGCAGTAGCTGCCCTTGATTTGTGATAAAGGAAACCATTGAGTCCTTTGAGGCTCCCGACAGCCAAAACAGCAGTCTACCCCAAACCAGAGAGATGTAACTGAGCCTTCCCCTCTTACACCTTTTCCTCCATGCCCTCCACCCCAAATAGATGCAAGTAAGGATAGAGAAAACATCCACTGTTCAAATGAGAATGGAGTGTCTGACCATGAGAGTGCTCTTGGGGCTTAGACTGGCAGCAAGGGGCTGCAAATGGGATTGATTTACTGATTGATGCCTCTGTTCAGAGGAACAGGACTTTTTACATACTCATTAAAAAAAAAAAAAGAAAAAAAGACACAGACCACCACCAAAACTCTTTAAACTATAAAAAGGGTTTGTATCGAAGAATGATCACGCCAGAACCTGTTTGTCTCCCCAGCTAGTATAACCAGCAAGACCTAATTCTGTTTCCCTGGTGGTTCATTTCAAACCTGTGTGCTGCTGTGCTGCCTGGCATGACAATTTTGTTTTGGCTGAGGTCTGGGTACTTTACTGGATTGCCTTTGAATTAACTAAAGCAGAAAATGTAGAGTTTGAACTGGTTTTATGGTGACACTTTGTGCTTGTTAGTTGGGTATAGACAATACCTGATCCCTTCCATACGGTTTAGTTTTGAACTAGATCTCAAGTGTCACTTGCTTGAGAGGAGGTTGTTTGCTCTACTTGATCTAGAAGTTGGTCTCACTGAGGCTCAGATTTTTGTCTTAATGGAAAAATAACTGAAATACTACCCAAAAGGAAAATTGCTGGAAAGACCCTTCCATGTGCAGCACTGTTTAAAAGGACACCTTTCTAGTTTCATCAATAGCCTGGTGTAGCTCGTTTCTGAAAGTTTTTAGTGACAGCAGCACCCTACTGCACTACTGTAAGTGGTGACTTTGGAGTTCAAATACAAAACCAAGAAGTAAGGACCAAAGTCTGTTTATCTGCAGTGTTACCTGTGATGCTCTTGTCATACTCAGAATACACCACAAGCACTTATTTTACCCTTGCGAAAGCTCTGCAAGGTAGAGAACTACTGATGCCTTTTGCTGACAGGGAAAATTTCAGGTAAGGGTTAGAGGACTTGCCAAGTTGTGCTGAGAATTTGACAGAAGAATGAACAGGGCCCAAGTTCCTAAATTGCAGAATGGTGTTTCAACCATATCTGATACATATTTTGTGGCTGTGTTGCCACACATCTTTTTTCTTTTTATTAGAGATCTGTGATTTTAAAACACCAGGTACTCACACAATCACTAAACTCTTGGGAAAGAAATGTCACCTTAGCTGCTCAGTGTTGAGGACATGGTGTCCATGTAGCCTGGTTGGATACTCAGCAGCTTATGAGGGTTCAGGTCCTTGCGTGGACTCAGTGTTTTACCTCAAGCTGTGTGAACCTCCAGTGCCATTTGTAAAGGGCTCATGGATCTTCTCTAATTCCTGGCCTCTTTCTCCCTGTCCTCCCTCCCAAACATCCCTGCAAATGCTGTGCTCTTTTTGCTTGACAGCTGTACTTTTAACTTGGGCAGAAAACATGTTGCCTCATGTATGAAGTTCTGCTACACCTAGAGACATGATACGTTATAAAAATAATCCATCACTGTTAAAATCATAGCTCTGTTATGCTTTGTAGAACTAGAATTGGGAGGTGCTTTTTAAATACTATGGGTATGATTTCCTGCACTGTACAGGTGTGGCCTATCCTTGTTCATTCCTTCGTGGATAATAATAAGACAAAGATTTTAGTCAAGTGTAACTGCAGGGGGAAGGAGCAGAGGGAACGCTGGCTCGGTGGCAGGTGTCAGCAAGGGGCACAAAGACACCATGCTGGCGGGTGTTAGATGGCGAGCGAGGGCTGGCACAGGGCCAAGAGCCGTGGCACATCGAAAGAGGCATCTGCAAAAGGATCTGCTCAGGACCCCAATCCCTGGCTGTCACAGTGCTCCAAACTCGGTGGCAGCTGGGTGCCTCTGCCTTGCACAGAGGCTTGATGCTGTCACTGAGGTGATTGGCAGCGTCTCTCTCCTTTCAGGCTCAGCGGCCTCTGGTTCCTGCTGAGTTCGTACCAGCATGCCCACCGTCTAATCTCAGAAATAAAAGTACAATCTGGCATGCCACACTTAAAAGGTAGCTGACCCTTTGCAGTGCTGACAATGTGGAAGAAAACGCTGAGATCATTTAAATGAATCCCACAGTCAATAACCATGCATGAGTAAAAATTATTTATCTATTCTGTACATCACCTCATGAACTTAGATACTCTGTCTGTAGTATCTCAAACAGTTAGTGGAATTTTAATTGTGATGTATAAAGCAGCTGGCTCTCTCAAAAAGCCTTGTGGACAGGTATTACTCATCTAAACAGAACTGGCTGTTCTTCGTAGAAGTATTGTTTCAAAAAAGGACATTCAGAAATGAGTAGTTATGTTCTACTGTGATTTATAGTTATGTAAAGCAAGCAGAATTTGCATGATAGCTCTTCAGAAATATAGACATTATTTAATTTCAAGCATGCTAATTTCATTTCTTATTTCTCTGAATGCTGAGTGAACAATAGATAAATCATAGCTTTACTGGGGTATGGATATGTAACTTCAGAGTGGAGAATAAAATTCCTACTGTATTAGCTAATACAGTACAAAAGAGATTTGCAAGGACTCCTTTTATTGATATAAATTTCACCTCTGGTTAGAGTTTGCCTATCATCAGTTTAGTTAGACTTGTAAAATCATCTTGCATTTAGTGTGAAAGACACTCCTGAAATGACTAATAAAAATATCCCATTTTGATTGCTCTGTTATCCCAAGTTTAACAAGGATCCCAAAGGATCCTGGAGCATACTGTACAAACACACACACAGATAGCTTTGCAAAATTATGCACCGTAGAAAGATTATCCTCTCCTCAAAAGTACACAGAAGATTAAGGGACACAGAATATCCTGTAGAGACAAATTGGATGCTCCAGTGTGAGTGTTTTGCTGCTGCAGAAAATGCCAAGTGATTTGTAATGATCACTTCCTTTTTATCGTGTCTATAAGATGACACCTTTATCTTTCAGGAGAATGACAGGATAGACTAGTACTCAGGAAAAACAGAATGAACTGCCAGTACAGCCAGTCTGTAGAACTTTTTTTCTTCAGGGTTCCCAGCACAAGTACTGATGCTGGTCCAACTTAGGAGGAAAAAAAAAAAAAAAAGAGTGAAAACACGACAAAACAGGGCTTAAGAAGGCATGAATGTGGCTCTGTGGAGAAGTGTAAAAGACAATTGCACCAATTACATGCTGGTTTTGGAACTCCACGCAGCCTAAGTCTATTGAAATATATATTTGTAAGCGGGAGTGGTGGGGAGGGAGGATGCTCTGGAATGAGGCCTGGAGCTGAAATGCTGTCGTAAAGGCAGGAGGAGGAGGGAGAGCCATAAACTGGCTGCGATCCTCGGATTTTAAAAAAGGTCTGGAAACATTGTAATGCCAAAGTATGCGACACCTTTCACTCCTGTTTTTCTTTTGTCCTTACTTTTCCGTTTAATTGAAACGTTTCCTATTTATGCTACCAATTGTGTAAGCTGGGTTGGCTAAAGGCAGTTTTATTTTGCTTTATTCTAGCCTAGCAAACTCTTGCTTATGCAACAGCTTATACCCTTAATAACACGAGTATAGCTGCATCAGTACTGGGGAAAAAAAAGCCAACCAGATTTCTTAGCATCAGTAAGGCCCCAGAGAACTTGCTGCAGCGCTGGGATGTGACAGGAGGCAATTTATAAGGAATTAACTCTGACAGACACTTTTATACAGCTGATTTTCAAAGATCTAGGCACTAAAGATGTGTTAATGAGGGTATTGAGGCTTCATAATTAATTATATTAGCATCTCTTTGTTACTCTCTACAACAGTAGTGCCTGGTTGACATTTCAATAGGAGTCTGGTAGTATTCTTTGTTATTATTATCCAGGAGTACAGTTATACCTTAGCTCCCAGAGGGCAACGTTGCATGTAAATGCCTCTGTGAATTGCAAAGGCCTTTGGATCTCAGTAAAAGCCCTTGAAGGAGACCCTGCTGGAAACTGAATGGATGTCAGGAAAATTTCTCTAGTCTGGAGTCTCTCTTCAGATATGGACTCCCCTCCCCTTTCATTTCTGCCTTCTCTTCCCTCCCCCCTTCCTTTCCACTGTGCTGGTCCTTCTCACAAGGCTTAAGAACAGCAATATCCAGCACTTACTGAATGTTGAGTTCCAGACCTCTAGAGGAAGGAATACTGACCTCAACGAAACTGTGAACAAAGTAACCTGAAAACAGGGAATATTTTCACATGCTTGAATTTTCAGAGCAATAAAAACAGTGCTGCCAGAAGGAGTCCCAGAAGTGGTGAGTCAGATAATAGATGTACAACTGTGGTGGGAGGGAAATGGTCTCTACTTTGTTTTATGCCAGGACACCCCCCCCCAGCCCCTTGCAAAAGCAGATGAAATTATTTTCCAGTCATACCACTGCAAAAACAAGCATGGAGTTTAAAGGTTATTTCCTTTGTGTGCTTCTGAGAGATGTTATTTTTGAATCCAAAAGGGGAAGGATGACTTTTTGTCAATGATCTCAAATTCTATTCTCCAAACTTTTCCGGTATCACCTGAGGTGGCAGAGCTGCTATTTTGGGTTTTTTTTGGTGTATTCCACTCGCTTGTGTTAATTTAAACAAAACTTACAAAAACCCCTATCTCTGTTTTTTCACACCAGTTACAACTGGAACCTTGTCACGGTCAGGCTAAGTTAAGGGCACAGTTTGACAAACAGCTCTTTCTGCCTTCACGGGACCCTCTTTCTTGTGACATTGTTCATGCATCTGCATCAGGGAACCAGATCAGAGTACTATTCTGAGCTAGAAATAAATGGGGGTTTATGGGGACTATTTCTAACTGAAATCAGTTTCCTGATTCCATTTAACATGGGGCTACACAAAAAAAAAAAAAAATCTGCACCAGCATAACTTGGGGATAGTGGGAAGGGGAAGAGGAGGAATGTGTGATGGGGAATGAATAAGCAGGAACTTCTACCAAAAATTAATTTGTCAGACTATGTCCTGAAAGGCTTTATGTTCTTCTAAGGCAAAAATCACCTCTTTGCTTTGTGTTCAGGCAGCACCTTGTGCAAACAGATCACAGTTGCAGAACTCTCAGAGCTATTGTAATACCAAAGAATAATAAGCGTTCCTACAGACTGACACAATTAACCAAATTCCACTTGCAGATCTTCATCGTTGGCAACTCGTGCAGTATTTTATGTAGCTGAAGTTGGAGACTAGTTCTATTCCTGAGTTCTGTCTCCAGCTCTAATGAGGAAGAACTCTGGCATTCAGTTAACCTACCAATAAAAGAACTACTTTCCTCGTAGAGCTTTTTATACTTAACTAGATTTTTTAATGAGCTTTGACATTCTCAGATGAAAGGAATAATGTGCACAATGTATTATTATAGCAAAACCTGTATTTGATAGATCCCTACGTATTTTCCTCTTCTTTGTTTCACCTTTTCTGTCACTATATTCCTACGCAAGACTCGAGAGACACTGCAAATATCTGAGTAATGCCAACCTGAAGCTACAGAATTGTAAATTACGTATTCGCTTTTCACCAAGCAAGGTTGTCTGTGTTTATTTTATTTTCTGGATAGAAACAGAGGTTACTCCCCCTGAGAGTCCAAATATTGATAGTGCTCTACATAACAAGGGAAGTTTTTAATGATTCCCACAAAAAAAGGCTGACTCTTGGTACAGAAACAATGGATGGAATATACATGGTGTATAATTTTAGTCTCTACTGCTATTCCTGAGGGAGCAAATCTTGAAGTGTTACTCAGCTTTGTTTAGGATTCAGCAAGAGTTTTCCTGCTGTACGACTGAGGAGATGATAAACAAGTGTTTCAGGAATTGGCCAGTACTAAAATCCTGGAAAGCAAACATTTATAAATTGTCTTTGTAGAAATGTTGGCTTACTCTTAATTTTCCCATGATGGGAGAAGATGGAGTTATCCTAAAACTTCAGTTCAGCTGCCTTCTGTATTTATAATACTGTAATTTTCATTAACTTTTATCTGTGTCTATTGTGTCTTATTAGAAATGCTCTAGCACTAGAGCTTCTGTGTTAGCTGTGAGGAAGTTACAGCCTTTCTTCAGACAGAGCACCACTGAAAGAAACTGAAGTCCAGTAGCTACTTCCCCGTGAATTACTTCAGGGCCTTCTACAAAAAAAATCTGGTTGGCATGGATATTCCAGGATAATTCCCAGTATAAATACTGCAGCATTCCAGTTTGAAAGTGTCTTTATCTGTGATTGATCACTCTACCCAGGAATACTTCTAGTGGTCAGGTTCTCCAAGAACTTCTGTTCAGAGCTTTTATTACACAGGAGTGTGTAGTAAAATACAGCCTCAAGAGTAAACACAAAGGCAACCACAGTGTAAATCATTTAATCACTGAATGTCTTCAAATGAACATCTTGTTTTTCAGACATTTTCTGTGAAACTGTAGCTGTATTAATCTTGGTTGAAGTCTTCCATTGCCTCAGTGCAGGATGGATTTGCTCTAATACCATCCTGAAAAACTAATAATTTAGTATCCCTACAGCTAGCTTTTGAACATCCACTGGTGCGAACACACCAATGAAATCAAAATATCTGTCCTTGTAACACCCTGCAGGTGCTGCAGACAGTGAAGAGATACACTTCAATCCATCAATACACATTTTCCAACAAAACTTTTGTATGTTTCAGGTGCTATCGTGAACTGTGAACTCCTTGGGGAAGAGGAGATGGATATTCATATCTGGAAGTGGTAGTAGCACAGCTGGACAAGTTGATACTTAAATATTTCTGCTTTTAGAAACTGCAATTCAGTAGTTCTGGATTTATAATGGCATCTACATATGTGTCTGTCTGCACAGTCGATCAGTAGTTAACAGCCACAGGGCTCCATCGGAGCCAAGGAACAGGACAGCTCAATGCCTGAGATACTAAAATCTGAATGAAAGTCAAGAAGGGCAGGAAAGAGACAAATGTCTCTTTGGGCAGGGGCTTTTAATTTCACAATGCAAAATGTAACTTCAAGAGTATTACCCAGTAAACTTCCCCTAATATTCTGGAAGGCACTGACTAGTTCAGTTCCCTACAAAATCCACAACTGTACATCTTATGTGAAAAATATTCTTAAACACCCACATATTTGAAGAGCTTATGTCTCATGTTCAGAAGTATCTTAGTTTTCATTGACTTTGAATTTAAAACTTTTTTTTTTAAATAATATTTTGACTGCCTCTTTGTCTCCAGTAACTGGGAACAAGCACAAGTGTTATATGACCATCCATCTCTTCACGGATTATAATCAAGTTCTCTGGTGAGTTAAGACTATTGGTACAGAAGAAAATAAAAATCAGGTTTAGTTACTATGTTTAATAGGAACTTTACAAAAAATAATAATTAGAAAAATACAAATAGAATCACTGGATTTATTTAACTAAATACTGGTAGTCACTCCCAGTCATCTGTATTACTGAACCACCATCCTGCTTCAGAAGCACTTATCAGCCCATAAATATTTTCATCCAAGGGTTTAAACCACAACAACTGCGAGGACACGTGGAAGATTCTTCCGTCATTATCTAAGCATTCAGTCCTAATGCGAGTGCTCGACTGGGAAGGTCTGTGACTTGGGGAGATGGATAAACAGTTGGAGGGGAGGTATTTGACCGTTTAATATATGTGCCAAACTGTCTTTCTAGGGTCATGGAGACTCGGCGATTCCTGGGGGCTGTCAAACTGATTACACACAGCAAACCAGCCGGTACGTCTCTGCCTGCTGCTCAGAACAAGCACTGATATGCCAGTCAGACTTTACTATCTAGCACAAGCTTGTGTGTGCTTGAGATGTTGGGCAGCCTTCAACTCACTGGTGTATGCAATAATTCAAGAGCTTCCAGATACTCTAAAAAATTTTGTCTCGCACTCCAAGGGTGAATGTTTGTCCCTAATACAGAGCTCAAGTCTGCAAGCCCTTTGTGGAAGACGAGGCTCCCAGCATAGATGTACAATTGTGAAGCGGTTGGTTGCATTTCAGCAGTGGTAAAATGATCCTCGGTTTATATTTCTCTACAATAATTTCTGTAAGGGCTGTGAGATTCTTTGGGATGGGAGGCTATAAAAACGTAAGTTGCCATTAATTATGTTGACTTGCATGATTTTATGTATGCCCATTCTGCATTGCAGAAATACTTGGAAGGTTCTTTTTCACACATCGTTGCATTGTATTTGAGAGGATTTAGCACATTTTCTGATTTCACTTGCCAAATCAGAGGGTTGTGTTTAAAATTTACAGCTGACTTGACATTCCAGAAACTAAGCATGATTACCAATTATCTCTCTGTCTTGTAGCAACATACCTAAGAAAAGGAATAGGGGGAGATCTGAACTTCTACATCAAGGAGCAAATACGAGATTATCTTTACAAAGAAGCTCCGTTCCTGCAGTTCTTGAGGGAAAACATGCAGTTACTGCTACACTCTGTGTAAATTGGAAGGCCATTAATCAAATCCCCCATGTATGCCAAATATATGTAAAGGAAAACTAACACAAATTTTCTGCATTCATCTGACAAAGTCGTTGCCATCCCCTAGGCTGCAAAGATCCACCTCCCTTATTTGTCAACACCAGAGTACTCGTGTGCTGAGTTTGAAAGATGCCACATACAGTGTAGTTCTGCAACTAGAACCCTGCAACCTGAAGTTCAAAGCAAAGCAGCAATACTTACTCTGTGATATGGAGCAGAAAGAGCTGTTTGTGATACTGGCAGCATAGTTACTTGGACAGTATATATAGTTCAGGGAAAAATGTTACTGTTCTACTATATTTGATGTAATGGGAGCAGAGAAATGTCTAATGAAGATGAGAGAAGGAAGACACCATTGTTTCTTAAATACATTCACACACCCCCTGTATCGCAGAATTAGAACTGCACGTTTTAACCCCATAGCATTTATTCAAGGACTAGAAGTGCCTTAGAGGTTAGCTGCTGATAATGAAAAGCATTAGAAAGAAGTGAAGGGAGGTAACTGAATATTTATCAGTTAAAACTCTGAGTATTTCTTATTTTTTGTTATAGGATCAGGGCTATTAAACACAGTTACATATTAGGTCAAAGCATCACATGTAACAGCAGGTAACCTGTGTAACCAGAAAGCTTTATATCACCTAGATACCATTTCCTTCCCCTGTAATGAAACTACAAAGGGGTTAGGGTACATACACAAGAGGAACTGATTCAGACCGAGTTGTGCTGCTTCTTGTTTCTTCACAAATATTTGAGTCCTGTTCCTGCCGAGCATACACATTAACAATGCGTCGAGAACAAACAGTAAATCAATTCAGCTGCAAAAGCTGCTCGGTGCTCTCTGCTCTGGCCTCCTAGGGATCAACAACTACCCGAACTTAGTAGCTTAGTTTTACTTTTTTTTTTAATCCTGTAAAGCAAGGAGAAGAGTGGAGAGAGGCCATCATTCTGTGAATTGTCACATTCTTTGAGCCGAGCCCCAGAAGCATGTAAGCACCTGTTGTTTTGAAACCTTTTATGAAATGTACCCAGAAGTCAGACCGCAGTTGAACTGTGTAAGTGAGGGTCTCTCTTGAAAAGCAGAAACTGCAGGCTGTTAAAGCACTAGTACCTGGCCAGTTGGAGTGAAAAGATGTATAGCTGGAAAAGTATGGATGTTAACGTAACTTTTCTAACAGGAAGAGAACTGAGGAAGAGTTAGGACAAAAGGGTTTTTAGGAAGCTGGGAACAGCACATGACCAGCCATAATTTGAAGCAAGCAAACAAAAAAAGAAAGTAACTATGTGAAAGAACACTACTTCCTCTACCCCAAAATGAACTGTTTACTTTCTCTTTTCACATGAAAGCATAGCTTTGTATATTGTTCTCAAAATTAAATATATTTTTATTTTCATATTAATGTATAATTATTTGATAATTATGGATAATAGATAGTTTTAGAGTGGGAGAAGCAGATCGTGGAAATGTTTTTTAGCAGTTAAAATTAATGATTACTTGAAATCAGATAGATCAGTGGATCATTTTAATCATACTTCTGGAATACCTAGTAATTCATGGATTAAATAAGGGATTCTAGTAGGGAGCAGGCAAATACCACTTGTTCCTGCTTGGAACCAGCTTTCAAACATATGACCTCTATTTTCACATTATAGACCTTCAAATGCTAATCTAGAGAAGGATGATATAATAGTAAACTACAGGTGGAAAAAGGGAAAAAAACCCAAGCAGATAAAACAGCATTGTAAAGAGACGCAAGGGGATCGGAAAGAAGAAAACCAAGCCACATATATGAGCTCACCTTGGCTGAATGTGAAGATATCCACATTAATTGGCTTTAGGAGATGCAGAGTATGAGACAAGTTATCTCCCAGCGATGAGCTCCGGGAAGACCTCAAGATATCCCTTTTGGTAAGGATTTCATAAATTACAAAGCTGCTTACCTTTTGTGCCCAGCAGTTAAGAGCGTTCATTGGCTGTATGAAAGAAGAGGAGTAAGGGATGGCAGCTCCTCTCTCCTACTATTTGCATGGGAAGCACAATACAAATTGTGGATGCACAGCAGCAGTTGCGGGTGACAAAGGAAGCAAGGACATAGGTGGTGGGAAGTGACAGCTGGAAATAAAAAAGAAAAAGCAATCGGCATTTGGAAGCAACAGGTGGGAACGGGAATCAGAAAACTATAGTTAAGACTTCTGAGGAGGCAGGAACTATCTAGGCCTTGTTGAGCAAGTCTATTGGAAGAACAACTTGAGAAGAAAAAAGGAAACAAGCAGGGAGAAACAAACTGGGAAGCAAACACAGAAGGCAAGTTCCCATTTCATCAAAGCTGTACTTGTTTCTTAACCTGATCTATATAGCAAGGTTCATCTGTGAACGCCACACCACGTATTTTCAGAGAGTGGCTCGGCTGTTACTTTAAAAGCAAACTAGAGCTGTAGCTGTGAAGCTGCAGTGAGCTCTCCCATGACAGGTGGACAGGAAGGGGACAAAAAGGGTTATTTAAAGTCGGCCTGGTCTTGGTGCAGTGGCAGGTGTGCTGGCAGACGGCTAGGCTCAATGACCTTTTAGAGTTGTGCTCCCACATTACCAGAGTGCGCTGGATGTGACTGACAGGACCTCTGTGCCCTTAAAATGTAAGGTCTGAAGTTATTGAGTCATGTTCCAGCTTAGGGAGGCAGCGCAGGGGGATGGGGGTTGCCACATCCCCTGAGCAAGGCAGGGCAGAAGCACTACCTCCCCTCCCTCACGCACCTTCTCCAGGCACAGGCGGTGCTGGGGCCGGTCCTGAGGAGCCACCTCTGGCAGCGGGGCTGCTCGGCACGACAGCTGTGCTCAGATCACTTGGACACCGGCAGTACAAAGTGCCGCTCTCCCAGCTACATCCTCGGTAGGGCCCCTTCCCACCCCAGGAGACGGGAGCCCAGCACCGGCCGCTTCTCCACACAGGTCAGGGGCGGCCGTGAGGGAATGCGCGCGCCTCGAGCCCGGCGCCTACAGGGAGAGCGCGACCACGTGCGCCAGGCCGCGCGCGCGCATGCGCGATCCCCCTCCCCACGCGCCCACCTGCGCGCGCCACCGCCCTACTCTCCCGCCTCTCCTCTCCGCACCCTCTCCCCCCCCACCTCCCCCCCGCCCTTCTCCCGCCTCTCGCGCCGTCCTCTGTGTCTCCGTGCCGAGGCCCCGCCCGCCGCTCCCCCCGAGGCCGCGAGGCGCGGCCAATAGGCGCCCAGCGTGGGGTGGTCGGCGGGGGCGGGGCCGAAGAGCGGCCTTTCTGCGGCTGCGCGCCGGCCGCCCGCGGCGAGGAGGCGGTGCTCGCGCCTGCGCAGAGCGGCGCGCTCGTCCTCTCCCGAGGAGGGGAGCGGAGCGCGCCTGCGCCTTCCGACGCCCGCGGCCCAGCGCCCCGGAGGGGGGCCTGGCGCGCCTGCGCGCTGTCGCCGCCGTCCCCCCCGTGCCCCGGAGGGGGGGGTTGCTGCGCATGCGCGTCGCGCTGCCCGCCCCTCGCCAGCAGCAGCAGGAGGAGGCGGCGGTGGTGGTGATTCTGGCTGTGGAGAGCGTGAGGCAGTACGAGCGCCGCTGCCGCCCCCTGTTATCCGGGAGCCCAAGGTCCGGGCGGAGGAGGCGGGAGCGCCCCGGCGGCGGAGGGAGCCAGAGCGGCGGTGGCAGCAGCAGCAGGAGGAGTCTGTGCCCGGCCCCCCCCTCCGCTCAGTCCCGTTACAGCCCCCCTCCCTCCGCTCTCCGCTCCGCAGCCACCAACATGTCGGCGCCGGCGGCCAAAGTCAGTAAGAAGGAGCTGAACTCCAACCACGATGGGGCCGACGAAACCTCAGGTGAGGCCGCGCCGGGGGCGGGAAGGGAATGGCGGCAGCTGCCGCGGCCTCCGCCTCGCACCGCGCCGCACCGACCGCCATTTTCCCCAGCCACACGGGCCGCGGCCGGGCCGGAGGCGGGAAGAGCGCGGGGTCGGCCGGGCGGATGTGCAGGCCCCAGCAGCAGCAGGAGGAGGCCATGTTAGCGCCCTTTTGTCTCCGCTCCCCGGCCCGGCCTCCTTCCCCACGGGCGCAGGCGGGGCCGGGCGGGGGGCGCTGCGGCCTTGGCGGAGCAGCGGGACCCCCCCCGCCCCCCCTCCCGGAGCAGCATCCGCGGAGCCTCATTGTGCTCCGCCGCCGCCGCCGCCATGATGCTTCGCCGCCTCCTGGTCTCGGCGCGGCCGCGTGGTGTTGCCCCGCCGCGCCGGGGATGGAGCGGCGCCGGCCGCGCCGCCGCTGCCGGGGCCTGCCCGCCCGGGGAGCCACGCGGTGCTCGGGCGGCGCGGCGATGGAGGCGCCCGCGCCGGCCCCACGTGCGATCGCGGTAGCTCCCGGATTTTTAAAGGTCGCCGCGCCGTGGGTTTCTTCCCGGCGGCCGCCGTTGCGGGAAGGGCGCAGCGCTTTCCTTCCTGCTCCCATCTCTCCCGCCGTCGCGCCCCGCGGTGCTGCGCCCGCTGCCAGCTCCGGTCACACACGTGCTGTACTCTCCGGCGTGGGGAGGGGGGCAGCGCAGCCACCCGCGCAAGCGGAGAAAGTTGTCCCCGAACTCGGGCTGAGCCGTGCGGGAAGGTTACCGGGGGAGGAGTGAGCGTGCTGCACTGCTCCAGCCACTTCCCGCTGCCGTTCATTCATCTCCCGGCGCGATAGGTAAACAGCCCTCCCGTAACGAGACCTGTGCCAGACTTTGTTGGGAGGAAGTTCCGATCAGAAAATACCTGCCAGACAGCGACTTGGAAGTCTTTTTGGCTTCTAACTGCCCTTTTGAATGTTCTTTTCGGTTTTTGGAAGGTGGTGTGTTCCCAGTTACTCCATTTCTACTGATACTTAACGTCCTCTCTAAATTATTTAACGTTCTTTCAAATGTGTCGGTCTTAGCAAATACAGCTTACAACTCTTCATTTAGATTGTTATCAGTCTGTTACCGTTGACTTGTCATTTAAGTTGAATTGTAGAACTGTGTAGGGGAATGTGAGCTGTGATTTCTAGGGGTACACTCGTCTTTGAGGGCTGTTTTGTCAAACTTTGCTGCACTTCACCTGTACTACACCCTGGGAGTAGCTGAAACTTTAAAGCCTAGTAACAGCTATGTCACTTAATAGAAATACTGTGTGCTCCTAAAGTAGACGACTAGAAAAAGTCTGAAGTGAAAACCCCAGGTGATTTGTCAGACTTGAGAATGAAGGGATTTTGATGCATTTTTGTTTGTTTTTCAGAAAAAGAGCAACAGGAAGCAATTGAACACATTGATGAAGTACAAAATGAAATAGACAGGTAAACGTTAGCTTTTTAAATGTTTTAGCTGAAATTAAAATGTAATTTGCAAAAACAAAATATTTGGTAAAGTAAGCACTCAGCAGTAGTTCTCCTTCCCTTTAAACTCTGCCAAGATAGACTTGTGTCCTAACTTGATTAGATGTAAGAAGTATTTATGTACAATAAAAAATAATGAAGTATCCTCATTTCTTTTTTTAATTGTGTATAACTAAAAAGGTAGAACTTGAGTTTAAAATTTTAAATTAATTGTGATAGTTTTTATAATAGAGATTTATTTCTTGTTGATTTTTCAAGTTAACTCGTGTGCTATTTTGCAAAGTATTTTCATCTTGGTAAGCAGAACCAAAAACTTGGTTCAGAAGTTTAGCTTTTATTACACTTTGGGTTTTTATTATATGTTAATGTGTTCGTACAATGCTATGTAGAAAGCGTTACTGAAACATTAGTTTTGTGTGTCAAAACTTTGTGGGTTCTGTGTTGGTATTTGCCTGGATCTTATCTCCACACATGCTGTCCTACAAGGACTGCAGGTGGCTGTTGAGGCTCTGGCCATGTGAAGCTGTTGTAGTATCAGGGCTCTGCCATTTTATAAAACCAAGTAAATGTTACATCTTAAGATTTTACTTGTTCGGGGTACAAAATTGCTTTGCTGCAGCTTGCTTGCCTACCCCAAAGTTGCAAAGAGCAGATGCTAGTGTCATGTGTTCTCCCTCTTTGGGTCTTTTGCAAACAAATTGCTTAAGAGGTAAAATACCACTTTGCTTTGTGTAAATAAGGGTCCATCCCTCATGTAATGCTGCAAGACGTACAACGTGTTTGGAAGGTTCATTAAGATCGGTGAAATTGCTTCTGGTAGTTTGTTTCTTAATAGTTGTTACAGGTTTGGGTCTTGTTTTTTATTTTGTTGAAGGTACCTCATTTGTTGAATATGCCAGACTAGTATAATCAGGCCCATTCAGTTTTCAGCTAACTACTGATGATGCATCTTTAAATTGGAGTTCTCTCTCGTGTGGTTAATGTGGCTCTTTCTGTTACAGACTGAATGAACAAGCCAGTGAGGAAATTTTGAAAGTAGAACAGAAATACAACAAACTCCGCCAACCATTCTTCCAGAAGAGGTCAGAATTGATCGCCAAAATCCCAAATTTCTGGGTAACAACATTTGTCAACCACCCACAAGGTATATTCTTAATAACTTTTTTTTGTAAATTCAGTGTTTGCTTGCTTGTGATGGGAGTGTCTTGTAGCTCTGAAGGTTTTGTAGAATTCTTGGGCATATGTTTAAACAGAAGCCTGCTTCATATGCAAACACTTCCATTTTGTCCTAGAGTGCAGTTTATGAGCTTTTCATTTCTTGTAAGAACAACACTTCTTGTTGACTAAAATCCCATGTTGGTTTTACCTCTGCATTTGAAATGACAAGTTTCACACCCTTTTTTTAGAGGGGGGAAAAAGAAAGGGGAAAAAAAAAATCCGATTTTGTTGGCTTGGGTATTTTAATTGGAGGTGAGCTCTTGAAAATAGACTTTCTGAGATGACAAAACAAGTTTGGAGATTGCTTAGATGGGCAAACTGGATGTGTGAAAATGTGTTTGAGTGGGGTAGATGTACACAGGTAGCTTTTGCTCTTTTTAACACTGAACTGCATCAAGCAAACCATGTTTTTGCCTCGGCAAATGACACAAATGCTAATAGTCTCTTGGCTGGTAACTTGAAAAAAAAATGGGCTGCAAGATGTTGGCTTGGGCAGATGTGTTGCCTTTCAGATCTAAGTTGCTGTCAGTTTCCTGTACTTTGTCTGCATGGTGCACATTTCACAGCTTTGTTAACGTGCAATTCCTAACTCCGCTGTAGTATCTGCACTGCTGGGAGAAGAAGATGAAGAAGCACTGCATTATTTGACCAGAGTTGAGGTGACAGAATTCGAAGACATCAAATCAGGTTACAGAATAGATTTTGTAAGTACTTTAAAAAATTCCTTCTCTTTTGATTTTTCTGAGTGTTTTTTTTAATGTAATCACATAGTGGGTTGTTATTTATAATTCAATCTCCTCAGAGGTTTTCCATTTAGTACCAGGCTCAACTTGACACACATCTTTTATATTATGTAGGTTCTAACTCTTTGCTTTCAACTCTGCAGTATTTTGATGAGAATCCATACTTTGAAAATAAAGTTCTCTCCAAAGAGTTTCACCTCAATGAAAGTGGAGACCCATCTTCAAAATCAACTGAGATCAAATGGAAATCTGGGAAGGTATGTACCCGTGCATCCGGGAGGGATGATTGCTACTGTGTGATACCATCACTTATAATTATATTTCTTTTACTCTTTCTTTTGTATTGCATCTGCCTTGTCCTCCCTTTTCTTTCCCTTTCAACCTTCCTTCCACTTCTCTACACACATAGCTCATGCCTATCTTGCAGAGTTTGGAATACCCCCTTTACACGGAGATCTGTAGTGAATTCTCTTGCTCAATTGAGTGCCACCGTTAAAACAGTGAAAATACAAGTATGACCAGATGCAGAGATTAACTGGTGTATTAGCTTGTCTCTCTTTCACATGGATCTGGACCTGTGTTCTGTTGTTTTCTTAAGATAACTATTAAATAAGGGTTTCGGAGGACAGCGAGGCTTGGGGGAGTCAGGTAGGAGGTGTGAATGTTTTGTTTATTTCTTCATTTTCAGACATGAATCTTCGCGGAAGCTGTAGCCACCCAGTGATGTGGGCATCTTTCATCCAGACAGTATTCAAACATAATGAATTTGCTGTAGTTAAGTTTCTGTAGAAGTTGGGAGCTCTTTCACGTTATCCTGAAGATGCTGAAATGAGTATTTAGAAGTAGAACTGAGGGTTGCAGTTAAGTTGCTGCTTGTTTTGTCACCTCAGGTTGAGAACTAAAATTATTTTAGTTTTTTTTCATTGAGAACTAGAACTTTTCTACTTGTACAAGAAGTTAGTCCAGTACAAACTGGCTGAATGTGATCTTTACAACCATACCACAAAATTAGTGTGAATTCTGGTATTGCTCATCATTAAACATTCCAAACTGATAAATTATGTGATTCTATCAAGAAAGCAAATACTAGAAGTTTGTAGTTACCATATGATCAGAAAGAACGCATTCAAACCGCAGGTAGTAATTTTCTTTTTAGATGTAGTAAACAGATTATTGCACAAGTAATCTTCTAGAGTAAGGTGGTAGATACAGGACTCAGGTATGTTCTTGTGACTGTAGAGTTTAGGGGGTTGTGTAGGGTTTGTTGGGTTTTTTTCCACTTACTACGAAGAATAGCCTGAAGAATTCAGAGTGGGAGACCTTGGGATTAGAAGGCTAGGCAGTTCTTTCTCAGGTTAAAGACAGACCTTAGGGGCGTGGAGTTGTTTCTTGCATTGTGTGTGTGTAGTGGTCAGAGCATTTAGCTGTAATTACAGCTACTCTTGAGTAGCATTTAGCCATTGTGAGATCTTTTAAGTTCAGTATTTCATTGAACACTTGTCATACTTGCATTTCCTGTGATAGGGAAGCCTAAATAAAATGCAAGATCCTGTGAATTTTCAGTATTTTAGCGAAAGTCATTACAAGAAACAGGTGGCTTTACTGTCTTCTCATGTTCATGAGAAATGCAAGGGGCTGAGTATCATTTTTTTTGTGAGTAGTTTGTGTTCCAAATGTTTCTTAAAGTCTCATCCCTGCAAGAGGTAGTAAGTGATTTCTTCTGTTTGTTTAGGCAAGTGTGTTTCTAAATGGTGCTTATTTAATGAAGAAAAAAAAAAAAAGGCTATGTGAAGATAACTTCTTAGGGCACTTAACTTTCTTTTCAGGATCTGACAAAACGTTCAAGCCAGACACAGAACAAAGCCAGTAGGAAGAGGCAGCATGAAGAGCCAGAAAGCTTCTTTACCTGGTTCACTGACCACTCTGATGCAGGGGCTGATGAACTAGGAGAAGTCATCAAGGATGACATCTGGCCAAATCCATTACAGTACTACTTGGTAAGTATAGCACTGAGTTGTTGAGCCATACCCATAATAGCACTGTGAAAGTGAATTTGATCACTGTAGTTAATGTTTTGTATGTGTCTTTAAGGTTCCTGATATGGATGATGAAGAGGGGGAGGGAGAAGAGGATGATGATGATGATGAAGAGGAAGAAGGATTGGAGGATATTGACGAAGAAGGAGATGAAGATGAGGGGGAGGAAGATGAAGATGATGATGAGGGAGAGGAAGGAGAGGTGAGTAATCTTAATCCTTTCATCTCTGGTGTACGAAGATCAGAAGATGTAAGAGGGCTCTTGTAAGAATACTGAGCAATTGTTAAAAAAGAATTCTTTCCTGTACGATCGCAGACAAGGTGTTTGGAGAGGAGAAGCAGAATTGTTACTACCTTAACTTGTGGGTGGTTTCAGTGTAGTACAAAGTATGTCTGTGTATATGAGAGACAGTGCAAGTAAGTAGTTTTAGTAAATTGGTAAGAAGTGCCCTAGAAGAACTAGGATATTAGTGTAACAAAATTATTACTTAATTGGTGAGCATTCTAGCAAGGCTGTACTTGTAAATAGCTGCTTTGATGCATCCAGATCTGACATTCTCCCACCTGTTGGTTTATTTCTGTTTGTGGCCAGCTTAGCTAAGACTTGGGTTGAGGAATTAGAAATTTCCTTTAGTAGCAAGTGGAATTCTAGGGACAGCATTCAGCGTGTGGGTAACAAGACTTTAGAATGCCTTTGTTTCTTCTAATGTGGCGTGATGCGTCTGAATCGCAGCACAAAAAAATCTGCTTGTATTGAGATAGGGCTGCTGTGGGCACCAGGGTATTGGGCTCTATTATGTAATCTACAATTCAGTGTCTGAAAGTTGAAGCATTTTGCTCCTTGAAGTTTAAAACAAGGGAAAGAGAGATGGCCCCTTTCTTTTACTTTCTTAAATGTTACACTTAACATCAGTGTTTGTAGTGATTCTAAGTCACGGTAGTTGTTCAAACCTGCTATTTTTTCATAGGGCATTCAGTTACTAACTCATTTCTGTGTAGATGGGTACTCAGAGCAAGTGGTACTGCCTCAGTGAAGGGGGAAAGATCATCATGATGCATGCTATGAGTAACACTGTAGAGTTACAGTCTGTAGGGTAGTAAAACATTCTGGTTGTTGCATTTGAAAGTTCGTGCCATTTTGAAGTTTAGTGATTAGGTTTTTGTTTTGTTTTGTTTTTTTAATTGTTGCTTCTCTTTCAACAGGAGGATGAAGGAGAAGATGACTAATTGAACACTGATGGATTCCAAACCCCCCTTTTTACCTTTTTAATTTTTCTCCAGTCCCTGGGAGCAAGTTGCTGTCTTTTTTTTCTTGTGCTCAGTCGCCTTGTTCTCTTGAGGTCTCTTTTTCTCTCCTCTACACCATGGTTCACAATTTATTTTGGGGGAAATACCTTGAGCAGAATACAAGTGGAAAAGAATCTACCAGTTTCTGTTTCAAGTTCATTTTTATCCCTTTCTGTCTCAAAACAAACTGTTTATGGAATCAACACACCATGTTCTGTGGGAAAAAAGAAAACCTTCTGCTCCCTTCACTCTGCTGGAAGCTGAAGAGTGCTAGGCCCCTGTGTAGTAGTGCATAGAATCTAGCTTTTTTCCTTCTTTCTCTGTATATTGGGCTCAGAGATTACACTGTGTCTCTATGTGAATATGGACAGTTAGCATTTACCAACATGTATCTGTCTACTTTCTCTTGTTTAAAAAAAAAAGAAAAAAAAGAAAAAAAAAAGGGGTTATAGAAGGTCAGCCGGGGTGGGTTTCAGATGTTTGGGTGGGTTAAGTGGGCATTTTGACAACATGGCTTCTTCTCCTTTGGCATGTTTAATTGTGATGTTTAACAAACATCCTTGCAGTTTAAGATGACACTTTTAAAATAAAATCTTCTCCTAATGATGACTTTGAGCCCTGCCACTTGATGGAGAATCAGCAGAACCTGTAGGATCTTATTTGGAATTGACATTCTCTATTGTAATTTTGTTCTTGTTTATTTTTAAATTCTTTTTTTTTTTTTTTTTTGTTTCACTGGAAAGGAAAGAAAGATGCTCAGTTTTAAACGTTAAAGTGTACAAGTTGCTTTGTTACAATAAAACTAAATGTGTACACAAAGGGACTGGTTGGTCTTCACTGAAAGAAAGCTTAACAACCTGTTTTAGAACTTGCTTGTATTTTCTCGGCATTTTTGGGGGTGTTTGGTCAGCATTTATGTAGTGCAATGCAACCCTCTGGTTGTGTGGACTGATCATCAGTTCATTTCCACTATTTCAGTACTTGTGAAATGTTTCGGTTGGTAGTTACTACTGCACACTCCATTTCTTGAGTTATCTGACTCTGTAAAGGCAGGGCTGTAGGTGCCTATGCCTTGTTTGAGGACAGAGGTTTATATCTCATGTTTTGCAAAAAAGAAAAATCTTGATTCCTAAGGTTATTTTTAAGTAGTAATTTGCAGTACTGTATCTCCATTAAATCAGTTTGCATTAAAATACCATGCAAGCTCAGAACAAAAAGACTAAGGGGTCTTATAGTAAGATTTTGATGTTTTTCTAAGTCTTTTCAGTTGAAAATAAATCTTAAGTGCAAGATAATTTGGGGGCTGTTTTGAAGCAAGATTCTTAGTGAAGCTTGTGTATAAAGAGTTGCTACTTTACTGCTTTCTTTCCTTGGTAGCAGCATGTATATATGCTTTAGATATACTGTATTCTTTCATTTCAAGAGACTGCATTTCAGTAGCTTGTAACAATTTCACTTAGAGGTCATTGGTACTGGTGTTCCACAAAGTGTAATGAAAGTTGTTTTAACATGCTGTGCTTTTGAAATATTTAAAAAAAAAAAAAAATGTTGTATCAGCTAATCTAAAATTCAAACAGCTAGTTCTCTTTGGATGTGTAGAAAAGATTGTCTTCTGGGAAGACTTGCTGTTATATTCTCTGATTCCTTTTCCTCACTGAATTTGCTATAGTCAAATTCAGCATTTTTTGATGTTTAAGAATACACTTAGAACAAGATTAATCTCAATTTGAGACGTGCCCAACATGTGTGAGGGAAACATTCTGACCAGCTTGGGATTCAACCCAGTTATCAGAGACAATACAACGTCCAGTCTGCATGTGATCAGTGCAAAAATAAAGCAGCCATTTACTTTACTCCATCTCAACAAAAGCTTCTGCTATCCTGCTTGCAGAGCGAAGTCAAATGTTAATTAGTAATGGTTTCTTACCATCTAGAGAGAGAAGGAACAAAACCTATGAAGTCTGTAATTTTTAGATTTTTTTTTCATTTGATTCCTTTTTGTTGTAAGATTGACAACTGCTTCCTGTTGTGGTAGAGGGTCAATGTGCTATTACTTGCCATGATGCCTCATTACTTAATTTCTATGTAGTCCTAATTGATTGTAGTTCTTCAAGGAAAAGATTTTTTTTTTTCTTTTTTTCCTAGTCTTCAATGCTTTAGGAAAAATACCGTGCCATTGTTGTTACACCCCTGTTGGTTACTAGCAGAAAAACCTGTAAAAACTGTTTTGAAAGTAATCAAAACTTCAAGTTCTGTGAAGTCGAATGCCATGAACAAGAAAACAGTGGATAATTAAGTGCTACTTCTGAGATTTTTCTTGCACATCTAGGATTTTACAGGATGCCAAAACACTATTGCTCTACTGTATTGATAATACTGAATTTCCTGTGAAGCTTAAGGGTTTACTCCTGACAATGGCTAATGAGTAATATGCTAAAAGAATAAACCATATTTGTTACGTGTAATCTTAATTTATTTTTTTTCCCTAGCAATTGGAAGTGAGTAGGGATTAACACATTTCTCTGCAACATTGAAGATATACTGGAGATGGTCATCATGTGCTCCAGCTGTTCACTTAAATGTCTAATTTGGCTGAATATATGTAATAGGTGTTCATATTTACTTGATTTAATGTGTATATGCATATAAAGAGCATTTAAAGGTAGATATCCACCTTGGATGAGAATGGGAGATTCATTCTTATTAAATATCTGTGTGTCTCATTAATTCCCCATTGCTGCTTGAGCTCCTCACATTCAGTTAATCCTGGGGAGTGAAATTTGTCACGGGTGGAAGCTGAATTCAGGACTTGGGGCCTGAATTTCCAGGGTTAGAATATAGAGTTGGCAATTTAATGAAGGTGAAGGTACTGTGCTGGAGCTGTATGACTTAAATGACTCCAAGGTTATTTTTTATTTTAAGTTTGAAGTCTAATTGCTATAAAATGGAATCTTGTGTCTGTAATTTGTAGTGCCAAAGGAAAGCAAACGCATCCATGTGTGTATAAAAACAGTTAGAAAGGTTTGGGGTTTTTTTTAACATTATCTGTGTGCTTACTCATACCTGTCAACATAGTTTTGATCCCTGTAAACAAGCATTCTCTCAATGGATTTCTCAGTCATTTATGCCGTTCATTTGAAGCTGTAAGTTTCTCTTTGTACCGCACTCTCAAACAGGTGCATAGTACTTTGTTTATTGGATACTGTTCCTGGATTTTGAAGCCATGCTTGCTTTTTTTTTTTTTTAAGAGACTGAAATCAATGAAATAATTTCTCTGATGTACCTTCAAGCTATCCTTCTATTTGAAGGAATTAAAGTACATTTAACTGTTACTTAATGTTACCATTTCTAAGAGTCTTTTTCAAAAGAATTAGTTGTTAGTCCTGAACTCCGCATGATAGTGCTCGCTTCTCTTCTCTGGGTAGCAGGTGCCCAGCGTGGTAAGAGTGACAGCAGCTCACCAGTGACTGGTACAAGGTGCTTGCTTCCTCTGGGGAACAGATTTATGCTTAATCTCTTGCCCTCTCCCGGATTAAAAATGGAAACTTCTAAGACTTTTTTCTCTTGTCACCTCCCCTGAGGGAAGGTGTTCTAGTGCCGTAGTCCTTTCAGAGACGACTCCCTCTGCCTGCTAAGGAGCCTTAGCAGAGCCGTTTGGACTCGGGTCCGTTTGCACCGTGCCGCCGGGAGCTGCTACCGGCAGGAGTTCCGCAGCACCCGACACCGGCTGTGGCAGCCTTCCTGCCGGGTGCTCCTGCCCGCTGACCCGGGACGGGTATTCCCTGGCCGGGCTGGAGCGTGAAATGGGATAGCTGGCCAAGGTGAAAGGCGTAGGGCTCCGGGAAGTGAGGGCATCCTTCCCCTGCCCTTTTAAATGCTGGCAAAAGGGTGAGAGGCTTCCCTGGAGCCGTAGCTCATCTCTAAGCCGGTGCCGCACACGCCTCTTCTCGGGTTTAGCGGGGGACCCGGGCTGCCGGTTCAGGGGCTGGGGATGTCTTCACGGGATGCTGCCACGGCCGGGAGCCGCCCGAAAAGACCCCCCACAGCTCGGTCCCGGGGCCGGTCACATGCTCCCCTTTCCGGGAGCCGCAACTGGAGGGCTGGGCCGGGCCCGGGAATGTCCCCGGCACCCGGTGGAGTTGTGCCCTGCAGGATCCTGGAAGGGCTGGCCAGGCACATCGTGCTCCCAGCTGGGACACTCATCTGCCCGTGGGACAGAGGCTGCCGAGGGGGCAGGAACTGATGCCATGCTCTGCCCCCCTCTATCCACCGGATTTGCAGGGAACAGCTGAACTGTGCCCATGGGATGGGCTGAGGCCCCAGCTGGGATGCTGAAGGCCAGGGACACCTCTGACCAGGGGAGGTGGAGGGTCGCTAAGCCGGAGGATGTGTCCTCCTCGCACCATGGATCACCCATGTTCTGACAACCAGCCATCAAACAGCTCCATCCCTCATTTAGCTGGATGGTCCTCGGCCAACTGCTCCACGTCCTCAGGCTCCCTGAATTTCTCTCTCAGCCCTCACCTGGGGGGTATGAGACCTGCAGGAAAGACTTCTGCCCTCATGTGAACCCCAGGGACAGTAAGCTAAGCTAAGTAAGTTACGATCACCGCCAAGGGCTCCCACCAAACCTCTCTCCAGCTGACTGAACCAAACGCAGCCCCTCTTTGACAGGACAGGTTTTGTCCACAGAAGGTACGTTAGTGTCCCTGCTCCCCTGAAACTCAATCCACACCTACTAATCTGGCTTTCCATTTCCACTGAATTAAGAATCTAATTAAAATAATTATCTGAACACTAAGCAGAGACTGGACTATGTTACAAAGAGCAGCAGGTTTCAGAAGGGTTTCTATTAATGCAAAGCACTTGTTTTATTAACAACAGGAGCATGTTCAAAGGTTTTCTAGGTTTAAGGCTTTATTAATTCATTGCAGTTAAGCTAGATTTAAATTTTAGATTTTTTGGTGATTTACTGATTATTCATTTACAAAATGCCTATGCTAGAAAAACTGTTCTAATTAAATAAAAGGAAAACATTTCTGTTTATTAGTACATTTCTAAATTTGTATGTGGGAATACTATCACCTCCAGATGCCTTCTGACTCAAAGCTGTGCGTTACTCCAGAACTGAAAAAGCATTGTAGTGCAATAATAATGTTATGTAATACTGCTGAGGAGGGATCTCACAAGTGGTGTTCTTTAGCACCTGGAAGCAATAAGTATCTTCTTCACTTGCTTTAAACCCCTTGGCCCATGACATACTGCGTCTCCGTTCTGTGGGACATGATGGCAGTACGGCGGGTTTTTGCTCATGATATAGCTGGGGGATTGCTGACAGCTTTGCCAAAGGGTTTGGGCTATTATTTATTTTTTTTTTTCTCAAACATTCAGCAGAAACCCCAGATCTGACATGTAGAGGGGCACTTCTGCTGAGAAATAGTCAAAACCAGCACTGGAGACCCTTGCAGGGAAGCGTCCTATCTAAAGGAGAGTTGCAGTTTGCTTGTTCCCCTACAAACGCCAATCACGAGTCACTCTGGAGAACAACTGGAAATCACCTGATCGGCGGCAAACCGGGCCCAGATTGGGGCCGCCGCAGGGATTTTCCCCTCACAGCTCCCAGAGGTGTCAGGAACGAAGTGGAGCCCGACTCAAGTTCTGTCACTCTCCATGTCCCCGTAACGTCCCTTTAGCGCGAACGCACCATTTTTATGCCTATAAAGGACCCCCTAAAGCTTCTCCTTCCCCAGCAGCCCGACGCGGAGGGCGATGTCCACGCTGGGAAGCGGGAGGTACCTCAGACTCCTCAGTGTCCGGCCTGTCGCGCCTCTCCTTCCCGCCGCCATCCCGGTCGCGCTGCGGGACATCGCCGCCAGCTCGCAGGTTGCGCATTTCCCCTCAGGGCGGGCGAAGGCAGCCGGACGACCTCCTGACAGGGGCGGGAGCCTCGGCTGGCTGAGGACCCTGCGGGGCCGGTCCGGGCGGCGTGTGGGGAAGGGGAGGCTCCCCGCTCCCTGAGGGCCGCCCGCCAGCGGCTCTCCCGGGCCCGCACCCCGCGAGAGGGCGCTGGCGGTGACCGGCCGCTTCCCGGGAAGGCTGAAGTTTGAAAAAGTGCCGGTTGCTGGCGGTGCCGTACGGAGCAATGGCGGCGGGGACCCCGCAGGTAAGCGCCGCGCCCAGGGCTCGGAGGGGTCGCAGCATGGCGGGCAGGGTGAGCATCGCCTGAGGCGAGCGGGTTCCCCCGTCCTAGACGGCCCCACTCGCCTTCTTGGGGTCCCTAAAGGGTGGAGTGACCCCCCCCTTTCCATCCTCTCGCCGAGAAACTGCGGTTCCCAGCTCCGCCGGAAGCCCCCGGCCCGGGAGAGGGGATGGCGGGGGGGGGGGAGCCGGGCTTCCCGCCGAACTCTTCCCCTCTGGCGGTGGCCGCGCCCTGGGATGGTGAGAGAGGTTTGTGCGAAGCAGGTGGGATCCCCTAAAAATATCCCTTCTCGCCTTGGGGAAATGGGGTTTGGGCCAAGTTGGTGCCCTCTGAGGAAATCCCCTCTCGGCGTCGAGGGGGTGTGGGAGGCGAGTCGGCTGCTGGGGCTGGCACACGGGAGCCGGGGGAGGGCAGCCAGCCTTCGAGCTGGGAAAAACATTCCTTTCTGGATGTGAGGGAGATGCCCTGCCCTGTTTCCTTCATGCGTTTCAAGCCTAATCTGGGAAAAAAGCGAATGGAGGGACCAGCATAGAGAGCGCTCGCAGCCAGCACTGCTGCCCAGCTGGGCTCTCCCCATCTCGGTGCCTCCTGGGCTCACTGCTCTCCACCCTCACCAAGCCTTCTTGCACAACTCGGAGTTGGAAAAGGGGCTGGCTCCAGAAAGGATTGCAAGTGCCTTTTTCCTAACCTTGCAGTGGCTCTTTCTCATAAAGAGTGAATGGGGTTAGCATGTCTGTCCAACACAGGCCTCATCCCAACAACACAGAGTTGCTGTGAGAGATGAGGTTCAAAATGTCCTGGTGAACACCTGTGGTCTGCAGGAGGGGCTGGTCTCCATCGGTAACTCTTTAAAGCAAACTGGAAATCAGTTTCCGTGTCAGTGGTGAGACTGTAAAGGCTGGGTGTGCTCTGGGCTTTGTGCTGGTGGAGCTTGTTGCCAAGCTAGGCATAACAACGGAAGGATGGGATCTCCCTGGGCTGCAGCCCAAAAGACTAAGTGCAACTTTGATACTGCTGAGATTTTTTCTAGTTAGGGAGCAGTCTAGACTCTTCGGTACGATGTGAGTCCAGCAGTAGCCCCGAATGAGTTCCAGAAATCCCACTATAAGTACCAAAAGTCAGCTAATTTGAGCTAGCTTGGATATTTCTCTGCAAGCTATAAGTGTGTTTTGGGATTGCATTGGAGACCTACCCAGAAGGACTGACCTTCCCTGGGAACCCAAGAACAGCTGCAGCACAGGCTGTGGCAATATCCTGACACCCCACCACAATTCCTGAGTCAGAATGCAAAATGGATTGACCCAAACTCAATTTCAGCTTTCCCATCCTCGTCAATAATAAGAGTATTTTATCTTCCTGGTGCAAAGTGTCAGTGTTGTGTCAGTCTTTGATCCATAGATTGGAAGAAGGATCTGATAAAACATACCATGTTTACATTCTAAATATAATTAGAAAATTAGCATGGTGGATTAACTGGTATTCAGAGTAGCTTTAGGCAGAGAGTGGTGCCATGTGGAGGAAAATTGACCTGAGAGCTGTCCAGAGGGTACCCAGTCTCTGAATCAGTAGCCAGGTCTCTATTCAGTACCCTGCGTCAGCATTACTCTTGCACTGCTACATATTCCATTGCTCTGAGCAGGTCCAGGAGGTAGATTGCTTATGCTCATTTGTATAGAAAATAAATTTGTGTGCTTTTTCTAATTATTTAAATGAGAATTGAATCAGCAAGCTCCCTTTAGTGACTTGCTACAGACTGGATAAAGAGTTTTCTGATTTTCCAGTTCAGAGCTGGTAAAGGTTGCCTGTGACTCAGGAACTCCATGATTCAAGTTCTTCCTCACAAAAGTTTGGATGTTTTTCAAAGCTCTGGCTTAGATCCTGGCTTTACTAATTGGGCGAGAACTTCCTGGAGTCAGGATGTTAATCTGAACCTTTTTGTTTTGTTACCAATCTGAACAACTCCTATTTTGGCTATTCTGTTGCAGACCCAACTTGGTTTTAGGCCAACTTTAAAATAGTTGGGTTGGTTTTTTGGTTTGTTTTTTTTTTTTTTCCTTTAATGATTTTGCTGTTAGACTGAAATGGTGGCAAAAACTGATTGAGGATGTTTGCTTGGGTCTTCAAGGTGCATAACAAAATGTACCAAGAGGATCAAATAATTGTTTCTGTGTGAGTGGAGTAGGCTTTGGATGCACAGCACGCTCTTAAAGTGCAGTAACGAGTAACGCAAACCCAGTGTGGTTTATTATTGGAAATGTGGTCAACCAATTAAAGAGTGTGAAAGCAGCTCAGGATTCCTTTCTGCCTTCAGTCACTGACGTGCTGGGTGACAGTCAGTGTAGTGGAGCTTGACTGTGCAACCATTTCTTTTGCATTTAAGCAGGGAGTATGATGAGTTGTTAATGTTAGGTTATTAGTATAATAATTGCTCTGAATGCCTTAAAGCCAGTCTTTCTGTTGAAGAGCAAAGTATAACCTCTTGCTCGGATCTGTAACAGTGTTGGGTAGCATCCATCCTCATGGTTGAGGCTTTTGTAGCTGAGTCCAGAGCTTAGTTGGTCAGGGAGAGGTACCTGTGCTGCTACTGCCTGTACCATGTAAACACGGCATTTCTCTCCAGAGCTGTTGATGAGGCGTATAATCACTAGAACAAATAGTATGGAAAATAATGTAAAACAAAGCCCAGAACAAGCTTAAATGCCACTAATGCAACTCAGTCAATATTTTAAAGCAGCTTTACTGGCTGTAAATCAGTCAGAATAGATTGAGACAACGGTCTGGTTCCTTTTTCAGCTGCAGCAGAAAGTTCACTGTACTCTTTTACTTGCTCGTTTGTAGAAACAGCTGTAGATTTTGCATTTTTATTCCTCAGAGGTTACAGATGAGAGTTGATGTGTGCTTGTGGCCTTCCTAAAAAAGCTCTAACAGGTTAATTGAGCTGTGTCTTTGAGCCATCAGTGTCAAGATATTCAGATAAATATCTATCTACTACATTGTACTAGTGCAAGTTAATGTTGATCAGAACAAGGGCACATCTTATTTGGGCTTTGATACTTGGAGAACAAAGATAGATGTGGACATTAACTAACGAGGAGATAAGTAAGGTGAAGGTTTTTCTCCATTATGGTTTAAAACCAAATGAAGGCATGTTAAGATCTAAGTTGCGTTCTGTTCTCTGACATTTAAGTGTAGGTCTGGTCTTCTTGAATATTTGGTGAAAAGATGGCTTCAGAATTTGTGTGAACCAGTTTCTAAATAAAATGGAGTAGAATCTTATGAGGGTATTGCTGTATTGTAAAATTGTGTTATCCCTGAAATCCTCTTGCCCAACACTGATTACAGGGCAGCTGTCTCTTGCAGCTGAGCACTGGTGTGAACTTAATGGATCCAAGCTTCCAGCAAAAACTGGAGGGTGAGAAGGAACTACTTCGCCGTGCTATACAGAAAGAACTGAAGATTAAAGAGGGAGCAGAAAACCTGCGCAAAGCGACAACAGACAGAAAGAATCTTGTTCATATAGAGCATGTGCTGAAGTCTTCCAACCGAAAACTGGAGCAGCTGCATTGGGAACTTCAGGAGCTTAATGCAAGGATTGTTATAACAGACAAAGAGGAGAGTAAGGCAGGTAGGTCTTGGGTCATAATTGACAGGAAAAATCTGTAATAGTGCTTCAAATATTTATAGATATTGAACTGAATTTTTCCTGTTGAGGGCTCAAAAGTAGTGGGAGTTTCTTCTGTTGGTATTTAGCTGATGAAGTGATCTATGCAGTAAAAAGTTGAGAATGAGGCAATAAAGGTGAAAGGAGGCAACAAGAGAGATCAGTGTAGGGAGAAGACTGGCTGAGAATCCTGGGCATGGGCAATATTCAGGAGTAGGCTGTAGGTGAAATCGAAGAGATTTGAATAGTGCTTCTGGGCAGTTAAACATCCAAGTATCTTCCAGGATGAATGAGTATAAAATTGGAATAGTGCTTGTTAGGACAGGCTAAACCAAGAAAAACGTACAGATATAATCTTGAGCTTCATTTTTGTTTTCCAGTCAGTTTTGTAGACAGGACCTTTTTGTACCTTATTTTATAGCCTAACCTTAATTTATAGAGTCACACATCTCTAAGTCAGTGAAATGACATAGGGAAAGATGACTAATGGTATTGATTGTATTGTCTGTGCAGATGGATCTGTATCTCCAGATCCTTGTCTCTGGGAAAGAAACCCGGATCCCATGGCAAGGAAGGTTGAAGCTCTGAAAAAGCAGCTGCAAGTTGAAATAAAAGTGAAACAAGGAGCTGAGAACATGATCCAAATGTATTCATCATCCAAGGTAAGCAGGAATGAGCAACCATTTGGGAGCATGGATTCCTGGGTCTTACACAAAACCCTCTCTCTGATAATTGGTGTGCGGAAGAAATTAATTTGCAAAGCTTGCTTGACTGAATCCTACCTCTGTATTTTGGATCTCAACATAGTGACAGTACATTGTGTTTCCGCACAGGACAGCCAATACTGCAATGGTGCATTAGACTTACTGCAGTGTGTTACGGATTTCAACAATTTAGCAGGAATCAAAAAGGAATTGGCTGGCATATGTTTCATTTGACAAGAACTTAATCCAATCTATAATTACTGGATGTTAGGAAAAGGGCTTTCTGAAAGTGTAGTTTATTCTGCTTTGGCCTGTGATGTGGTTGCCTGTGCCTTTTTCTGAAGCTTCTGGTGGTGATTGCTGTGAGAGGGGACTTATTAGAGCAGACAGATGGGCATAGTTTGGCAGTTTTGATCCTTTTGGCAGTTCTGATATGGCAGATGCTTCTGGTTTTGAATGTTGCTTAGTGGTATTAATGATCGAGTTGGGAATCGTGTTGTTTTAACTTAGTCATGTAAATCCTTCTGTAGTCTCAGTGGGAAGTGCTGGGTACCTAGAGAGTTCTCATAGTGACTCTAGCTTAGAGGCAGATTTGAGACAGAGGAAAATAGCTCATAGGAAGTGGTATGGTAGAATTGCTATTTCTAGAAAAAGTTTCAAGCCTGGGAAGGTAGTGAGGGTGGTATAAGAGCTACATTCAGTCACTGACTTGAGCACAGAAAGTTAAAAAAGCATTGTTATTGTACACCGAGTTGGTTTTTGATATCATTAGGTTGTTTGGGGATCCCACTCTTTGAGTTTAGTATAACTGTATATAAAAGCCAAAGTAATTAAAAAAAAAAAAAAATTTAAAAAAGCAAGCTTATTATGAAGCTTAATTCAGCTGGACCAGCAGTGTAGCAGCTGGTGATATTTTTATTTGTTCAAAACCTCTCCTCACAAAACGCTGTAAGCATAGTAACTAGTGAACCACAAGTCTCAGTGACTGCAAGGTTTGCTATTAACTGGACATGTCCTTGACCTGTCCTGTCCCTCTACAAATGGAGATAGGGATCTCAAAGTCCTTGATCCTCAGTGGTTTCTCCTTTACATGACTGCTTCTGTATGCCACTTCAGAATCATTTATCACCCTTCTTGGAGGTACTGCTTCATCCTTATATGTGAACACATCATCGTAATCCATTTTTAATGAGCATGGGTCTCTCTCTGCATAAACTTTCTTTTTGGCAGGAGCGGAAGCTGCTGGCTACAGCTCAGCAGATGCTTCAGGACAGCAAGACAAAGATTGAAATAATCCGCATGCACATTGTGAAAGTATCTCAGTCAGCAGGAGGGATGGAAGAGACAGTGGATCCAGCAGGTAAGGTGTTTTAAATAACTGATACAGCTCAGAACAGATGCAGCCAGAGCCCTGAGATCCAGAATACTCCATCAGTTTTCATCCTCACCATATTTTATCTCCCAAATGGCCAGTGAGGATGGGGACCACCATCAGTGCTTCAGAGCTGCGTATTGAGGAGTTGAGACATCACCTGCGCATTGAAGCTGCTGTAGCTGAAGGGGCAAAAAATGTGCTGAAGATCCTAGGAGGGAGTCGGGTACAGGATCGCAAGTTTTTGGCTGAGGTAAGCACTTTTTCAGGCCTTCTTAAGAGGGTGGATTCATGTCTCAATGTTAGTGAATTAGCATGAATGAGTAGAGTTAACTAAGAATTATTAATTTGGGAAGTTCCTGTCTCTCTGTGAGGACAGACTGATTTGGATCACTTTCCATTCTAGCCATAACATTCCTTACACTGATGAAATTTCTCAGGAACGTCAGAAGTAACACTGATATGTGTTAGGGATACAGGATCTGTGGGAAAGTATTTCCTCTTGTTCCTTTATTATTAAGATGTTATCTAGTTTGTTTTTTTGTTGAAGCTTACTCTAGTGGTTCATAAAGTATTAATTGTACCTGGACTGGGGATGTACATTGAAAATTTCTGCCTGTTTTCTGTTTTACTTTATATTGCTAGGCTCAGGGCCGTTTGCAAGAGTCCTCTCAGAAGATTGACCTGCTGCGCTTGTCCTTGGAACGTCAGCTTAGTGAGCTTTCCCCTGATCACCCAAAGAGAGCACTCATCAAGCAGGAACTAGTAAATACTTCCTCCCTGGGAGCTCAGCATGGCAGCTTCCAACCCACTTCAGTCATCAAACCTACAGCCCTTACAGGTACATAAATCCTGCATGGCATGTCATGAGATGGGCAGAGGGAAAATGAAGAGCTGCCTTTCATCTTGCCTCTTGTTATATGGGCACTTGATTTTCTAGGATCTGGACTTAAATCTTCTAGGCCCAACAGAGATTTCTGATCATAAGGATTTGCAGTCTATTGAATAGTCTGGGGTAGAATTGAGCTATTAACGAAGAAATCGCGAATCTGAGAAATTCTTGGACCCCTGTGAGGACAGGCTGACTGGCGTTACTTTATCTTTTACATATTAATGATTTTTTACTCTCCTGAAATTCCTCAGGAACATTGGAAGTGAGACTGATGGGGTGTCAGGATCTATTGGAAAACGTTCCAGGACGTTCCCGAATGACTAGTTCTTCTCCCATCTGTGGCAGCCCAAGTGATTTGAGGTCCTTTTCCCGAGCACGAGTTGGCCTGGGCATCCATAGTCGTAGTGTTGCAGGGAAGTACCTGCGGAATGAAGAGCCATGTAGTGAGTATGGGGTTCTCCGTTGAGAACTCACTGTGTGAGTCTTATGGGAGCATGGGGGCTTCTCATCACGGTACCAGCTTAGCCTGGTATGAGTGTAATTATAAGAAATGTGGTTTCTGAGAAAGAGAGTGAATTGTTGGTCCTACTCGTACTCTCCTGGAAATTGCATTTGATTGGAATATTCACTTCCAGCACGAGAGATTTTCTTTGGTATAATGTTATAATCCATGTTTTCACCTTGGTCCAGATGAGATCCTTGCTGTGCTCAAAGTGGACAATAAAGTGGTTGGCCAAACAAACTGGGGACCAGTTAATAACCAGGCATGGGACCAGAGCTTTGTCATTGAGCTGGACCGGGTAAGTCTGCCCCAGATTCCTTGGGGTGTTGTATTTGTTTTTCCATTTCACCTTACCTGATTTGCTCATTTAGCTGCCATTCCACTTCATCCAGCTCTGTTTTGCTGCTGTCCCCATGTGTCCTTTTCTAAGCCCTTTCTCTTGGTCTTCCCCTGAAGGCAGCACATCTCTGGCAGAGAATCAGGCTGAACAGCATCTGTTGTCCTTCTCTTCTTAGCTAAGCAGTTTTATTTCATCTTAGCAGCAAAGTGGTGCTCTCAGGCATTACTGAAATGGGGAGCCAAGGCAGCCATCTCCAAGAGGGTCTGTAACTAAGAAGATCTGAAAACCTCAGAGAAAGCAGGGAACAGAAGGATTAAAGAAGTTTCTTATGCATACTGTTTGTTGTTTGGGGGTTTTGTTTTATTTTATTTGTTTGATGTTTTTTGGTTTGGTTTGGTTTTTTTACAACAGCATGTGTGTGCCATTTCCAGAGCATAGGGCATATGTAACTCTTCTGCTTTGTTTGTTTGTTTTGTTGTTTTGTTGTTTTGTTTTGTTGTGCTCCCCCACCATTCACCCTGCCCACCAGTCTCGTGAGCTAGAAATTGCAGTTTATTGGAGAGACTGGAGAGAACTATGCGCAGTGAAGTTTTTACGTTTGGATGATTTCCTTGATAACGAACGTCACGGGATGTGTCTCTCGCTGGAACCCCAAGGAATGCTTTTTGCAGAGGTATAAATGTAAGCTTTGCTTCTTTTTCAGAGAACTGTCTGTTTAGGTTGCCTGCCCTGAAAGCAGTTGTTCAACCCAGGATACAAGGAGTGGAAGGAGCAATAATCTAGAAGGGTAGAATGATACTTGAAATCCTTTTGCATCAATATCATATAAAAGAATGAGGAAGAACATCCTATAATAGATGTACACATGCCATAGCCTGGAGTGACTCTTCAGCTGCTCTGCTGTAATTATATGTGTGTGTGCTGTGAAATCCATTGGGTTTTATTTGCTTTCATTATGAGTCATCGGTGACACTTTAATTAAACACATGGCTTAATGGTCAGAATTGAATCACAGAGACTGTAGAATCAGAGAACCAAATTCCCTCTGGACATGCTTATTTTATCATCTTTCTGAGACTAATAATAGTTTGAAGTACTATCAATGAAGAGATCATCCAGATAATCCCTTAAAAGCCACAGTACTTTCTCCTTCATGTTGTGAGGAAAGTTCCTGTGGTTATCTTTTCAAAAGCAGTATCTTGACCTCGTGTACCAAAGTTTAGCTCCTCTCCCTGCTGTCTTGGTTTTTGTGTGCTTGGTTTGTGGGGGTTGTCTTTCAATTTTTTGTTTTGGTGGTTTGGTTTTTGGGGTTTTTTTTTTGTTTTGTTTTTTTTACTTCTCTTCTGTGGACTACCCATTTCTCCTTTTTTTTTTTTTTAACTGTACAAGTGGCTGTGTTTTTTATGCATGGATTTACAAAATAGAATAATTTTATTTGGGATATGAATTGGTTTTAATTCTGGGGATTTTCTGCATTTCAGAAAATTCCAAGATGTAAAACCCCAGTTGAAGTAAACAGGTGTTTAGAAGGTGAAGCAAGAATAACACAGTCTGGAGTCTATGGGAGTGACTCCTCACTTACCAGACACATACAAATGGAGAAATTGATGAGAGCAGGCACGTGTGTAAGTTTGTGTTCACAGTGTACATGACGAATCCTGACAAATCCCTCTTGCTTCTCTAACAGGTGATGTTCTGTAATCCAGTCATTGAGAGAAAGCCAAAATTGCAACGACAGAAACTCATTTTCCCCAAACAGAAGGGTAAGCTGTGGGAGAACTGCCTGCTCACTCTCAAGGGTGTGTAGGTGAGGCAGGGGTTTGCACAAGCAGGCTGGCAGGCCTGAGACATTAAAATGTTTTCTAATTACTGCGTGTAAGTAGATGTTTTATTAGAGTGTGAATGTTCAGTCACAAAAGGTGCAGGCAGCCTGGCTGCAGCACGGTGTGTAATGCGATACTGCCGTGGTGTTTCTATTCACAATTAAGGTTATTAGGAAGATATAATTACTAGTTATTTAACAGACTTTTTAGCAATATCCAGGAATCAAGCTGTACTAATTAACCAGTAATGCAGTTACTGATGAAGGGATATTGGAAGGTTTTCTGGTAAACTCTGGATTATAAAAAAGTGTGTCATGAACAGGCTGCTGATGGTCTGTCAGTCTTTAGAGCTGGCATCTCAGATTAGTAGCTTCAGGCCTGGGATTACTTGCCTACTTCCTTCTTGTGTAAGACTTTACTGAGAACTTCTGCCAGTAAAGATAAGGGAGATTTTATATTTTTATTCTTCAAGAAGTAGTAAAAATAATAAATATCCCAAATGTTTTACTCTCAAGATATTTTCAGAAACTCTACTAACAGACTGCATGATTAAAGTGCAGTGCTGAACTAGAAGAAAACCTGACTTTAAAATAAAATCCATTTTTAATGTTTTAAGCAATTTCTACTTGAGGATTGTTAGGATATTATATGGAGCTGTACTTAGGTGAAATAGTAGATCTCTTTCACTATTGTAATCATTAAACTTTCTTCCCTGAAAAAAAGCCCATTCTCCCTAGGGTGGGCTACTTTTTTTGAGTAATCCATGGGTGTTTGGGTGAAAATTATAATTTAACAGTATGTGAGATTGTAATGCAGGCATTGTAATCTCACTGATGTTTTGACTCTGACCCTTCCAGGGAAGGAATTTCTCCGAGCTCCTCAAATGAACATAAATGTTGCTGCTTGGGGTCGCCTGATGATGAGTCTCCTCCCTCCGTGTAGTTCCATAAGCACTCTGAGTCCCCCGCTTCATGATCCCATTCACACAGACTTCTCTCCAGTTCCCCCACAAAGTCCCGTTGATTCAATGTCCAAATTGAGTAGGTAAGTCACATTCTGAGTGTTGCTGGATGACACTCTGGAGTGGGTGTAGGACAGATTTTATAATTCTGTTGCACCTTAATAAGGTGGAGGAAGATACTGATGAGTAAAATAGATCTGTGGGACTTAATTCAGACTTTTAAGAAAAGCCAGTGCTGCTGGAAATGATGTGGGTTTAGTGGGATGTTCAGCACTCTGTGGCTAGCTCTGGTTTATTGTTAGCGGTTGGACCAATTTCCAGAATTGCTGTCCCAGCAAGCAGTGTGTTCCAGAGCCAGGGGAACTTCAGCAGCTTTCTTTTCCTCTGCGGTAAGATCTGCAGGCATAGAAGTGGTGATAAGTAAACACTGCAACACGACTGGGAGGGGTGAGGCAGATTTTCAAAAGTTATTTTATATAAACAGAGATTGTACCATTTCTGTGCTGTAAAGAAAAGAAAGTTCCACTCATTAAATGTCTTCACCACTTCAATGTCTTTAACTCTATGCAAGGTCACAGTGTGGTTGTTGTGGTAAAACACTCTTCTTTCATGAGGTTACGTGTATCTCAACCACTAGCATAATGTAGCACTCAGAAGGTACATAGCTAAGCTTTTAAATATGATGTAGAAGAAAATTCCCCCCCCAAATTATTATTTTTTTCAAATGTTGGAATTAAGTTTTAGAACATTATTAATTCCCTAAAAGAGACTATTCCTACAGATTCACAAGACCTAGAAAAGGGGAAAAAAAAAAAATCCAGTCAGCTAGTGTTGTTGCTGTTAAAATCAAGACTTCCTTTAAATTCTCAATCAGAGAGACTTATTTCTACACACATATGTTCCATTAATTTTATAGCATCAGAGAGCTAGTGTTGGAATGTGAGTCTAACCATCAGCAACTAGGGAATCCCATTGTGCAGTGTATTGAACTGAACTAAACTTTGCTTCTCCAGCAGGGGTGGTACAGAGGTGTCTGAGTGCAGTGTCCTGCGCTGAGGCAATCTCCTTCACTTTTGTCTTACAACTGCAGTGACTTTCCTGTGGCTAAGCTCACATTTGCTGATGAAGCACCAGCCAAACCTCCACGCCTTTTTCTGATGGCCAGCTCCAAGGAATCAACACCATCTCCTGTAGATTCTCCGGTAATCATCTGGGCTAATAGGGAGACTTTTCTGAGTTGGTTGGTATTCTATCAAGGACCTGGTCTATTTATTGGTTTATTACTAGATAAATTAACTAGGAGGCAAGTACCTCCTCATTAGCTGCCTGAACTCCAGGGGTTTAGAGTACAGTGAGATATTTTAGAATGGAATCTTCACAAAAGTGTTTTTTCCCTTTTTTTTTTTTTGCCCCCTTTTTTTTTGCCCCTTTTTTTTTTTTGCCCCTTTTTTTGCTGCCCCCTTTTTTTTTTTTGCTGCCCCCTTTTTTTTTTTTGCTGCCCCCTTTTTTTTTTTTGCTGCCCCCTTTTTTT
>JANIJG010008350.1:50827-93369 GCA_024611175.1 Megaceryle torquata | reverse complement strand
GATGTGGTGCTTGGGGATACGGCTTAGTGGTGGACTCTGTAGAGTAGGGTTAATGGTTAGAATCCATGATCTTAAATGTCTTTTCCAACTTAGATGATTCTATGAATAATCCAATATGTAGTCTTGCTCCAGCAGTGCTGGAATAAATTATACCTTGCTTCCTTATTAGGATGCTGATAATAGATAATCATCAATATTAAATGTAACAACCCTTCTTTGTGATTTTGACTTTTTGCAAACCTCAGAAACTTCTGAATAAAACACTACAGATTGATGAGCCATGACAAAATGAAAGCACACATGGACACAAAATTGTATTGTTGGGCAAAAGCACAAAATTGTCTTTAATAGAAACTTTTCTGCATGTCTCACTACCATTCTGCGTAAGTCTCACTATCATTATCATATTATTTGTCATGAGAATTCACCCTGTATTTTTTATTGCTTTCCCAAGTAGGTGTAAAGTAGGTGCACTTGGATTGGAAGGACCTTTGATATGTCCATTCTTATGTTCTACATGCACCGGTTCCTATTGTGAATTTATGTCATCCTGTTGAAGTGAACCTGATGTGGAGGCATACTGGGCTTTTCATATTTAAATACTTGATTTTCCATACTGTATAATTCACAAAGGATTTGGTACAAAAAAGAGGGAAGTTAGTATGGCTTTTTCTATTTTTCCATCACAAATCTTTGACACTTCATTGTCCTTCTGAACATTCACCTGCAAAACTGCTTCCTTGGAGTCATACGTTTTATTCATTTGCATTCAAATACCCACTGGAGAAGCTCATTCCAGTTCCATAGCTTCCCTATATTTTTTTCTTTTCACCCTATTTCCTTCTTTAAAAAGAAAAGTAGCTTGGGATATTCACTATTGTTCCCATCTCTCCTTCCTGAACTTGTGTCACATGCCTCTCTGGTATAACAAGGTGGGACTTGTTATACTTGACAAGAGCTACCTGGCTTTCTTCTCATTCATGGTAGAATTTGTTTCCCCCACATATAGCTGCAAAGTAAAATGCCTTGAGGAAATCTATTAGAATCAGTTCTACTCTCCAGAGTCATGAGATAGCACAACCAAAGAAAAAGTACTCCTTCTGGACCTGAACTGCCCTTGGGAACAACTGGATAAGCAATACTGTGGCATTGTGCCTGAACGCCTTAGCTTTGCTGAACTTAAACTGACTCACACGGGACCATCTTAGCTCCCTGCAACCATTACACTGGTTGATCCACAAACCAAATTGTCTTCCCATGCATAATGGAGAGATGACTCCTGGCTTTTTATCAAGCAAACTGTCTATCTCATCTAAAAGGTTATTCAGACAAAAAGTTGAGGTTTTCTTGCGCATATCTGAACTCTTTTTTATTTTTTTTTCAAGAAAGACTTTAAGAAGCATCAAATGAGAACAATCAAGGTCGCTAAGGACAACCACGCAACATCTCAGTCCCCTCCCTACATGAAATACAGTGGTGAGACTAAAGCCTCCAACTTAAATATGTGTAGAGTTTGTCAAAACCACTATATGCTGCAGTAAGCTACAATAGGACTTGAGCTCCTCAGGACTGTTACCTAATGGAAAGCAAAAAAAGAAACACATATTGTTGTGTGTGGAAAAATTTCACTGGTAAGAAGTGTAACACTTCAGGATGAAAGGTGCTCTCCAACTGCAATGCACCACGTCGTAAATCGGCTTTTAGGACACAGGATGTAGAACTAGTTGGCATTTGGGCCTAAAATTCATAGAAAGTTATAAATACTGCAGATGCAAATGTTTATTTAAACAAACACACATATTCAATATACTTTACTAAATATGCATTGCAGGAGACTCAGCAGGTTACAAAACAAGGGTAACTAGCCACTGGAACAGGGTAGTTGTGTCTTCAAACACGAAGTAGCTAAATAGAGTTGATACATCTTCCCATCACCACCAGCAGCTGTGACCAGGAATCATTCAGTGAAATTCCAAGGCTTATGTTATGTAGGAGGCCAGCCAGGATCATCTTAATGATCCCTTCTGGTTTTAAAAGCTCTGAATACTATATGTAATCCCTGTAATTAATCTAGGTCCATAGGCTTCTGTTTACGAGTCAGTTATTTTGACTGTCTGTATCAGGAGAAATAACTAGTTGCAGCCAGTCAGGGTTTATTGAAAGCAGGGAATTACTATTTGGAGTGAAGTCTGTTTCTAAAAAGCCTGCTGTATAAGCCTATGCTCTTTGGAAACACTGAAGTTGATCTCTATGACACATCCTATTTGCTGAAAGTTTACGGTAGATTGACTCATGCAGTTTTATGTTGTGCTCTGTTTAAAATACTATTTTTTTTTTGGTTGAGTGATAGCTGTTTCAGTGGTTACCTTTTGGTTTGATGGTTTGTTTTTATAGGGCAGAGAAAGTTTACCCAAATTACGAGCAGTTGCCAGTACTGCCTGAAGAAAAATGTCATCCTGACATTGATTTCTTTGGGGAATGAATCATGCAGCTCTGTAACTTTTAGCAATGCTGTCTGTCTAGATTTGTGAACTTTTTTCTTTCCTTTGGTACAAAGTTTGTCACTTGAAACAATGTGTGATGTCTCATCTTAAGCATATTTATAGTCTTCCCTCTGTTTACTAACAGTTCTGTGTGTCACGCGTGTCTGGCATATGCATCATCAGTAGTTCCATTTCAGTATAGAAACCCATAATTTCACTTTATATTTTGTCCATATGCATCATTTTTGTGGCTGTGTTTTATCCATAATGGGGCATTACAAGGAGGCCTTCTTAATGATAGAAACCATAATGTGTCCCAAATATAACACAGTGTGGGTAATTGCAGACAGGAGTTTAGGGGTATTTTTGGGTTTGGCAATTAATGACTGCCTGCATGGAAGTTTTAATGCATTACATCACATAATAAACCACTAACAGAAGGCCAGTGGCACATTCCTTTGGAGAGTTCCCTTGAGCTCACCTAATCCAAAGAAAATCAAAACGGCCAAATCTTTATATCAGCACAGACAGAAAACCTAAATAATGAATACAGCTTTATGGAATTCTTCAGGCCAGATCCTGCTCACTTGAAATGTTCCACTTAGGAGGAAAGGGCTGAGGAATCCCAGGAGCAGCAAAATCAAAGCAGCAGATGTTTCTAGTCCAGTTCTAATCCTATGTAATTAGAATAACAGATAAATCATAACTTCTCATTTTCTCATCCCTGCTTTCTTAAGATTGTTCCTTTGTTTCTGTGCTGTACTACTGCATATCCCTTACTTACTGTTTATTAAGTGCTGGTCCATGCAAATCTTTGGAGGTATACAGCCATCTTATTTGCCATGATGTTTAGAGGCTGTAGTCAATAAATCTCAGGTCTTGCTCTTTGCTTATTTGAAAAAGGGCAGCTCAGCATGCAGTTTGTGCCTCCATCGCCCTCCCCACAACAGCATGGAGAGACACTCCTTGAACATGCACCTGCCCATATGGCATAGCGTGATGGTGGGTACAGTCACTGCATCTGAGGGAGTTGGCACTAAGGACACACTGGCATCTGCACGGAGGGAAAGGCTTGCAGTTATTGACTCATTCCATGCCACAGATCCTCCTTAAAGGAAAACACATGGTGTCTGTGAATCTCTTCCTAGTGCTAACAGGCAGTAATTCACTTTCAGATCAATTAAGTCTAGTAATTAAAAAAAAAAAAATTATTGAAAAGAGGCCAGATCCAGCTGGGGAACTGGCACAGGCAGCATTGACCAGGATGCCAGTCTAAATCTACTTTCAGTGCTCATCTGTACCCGTATGAAATTGGCTTCCCATCTCAGTAGGCAGGCACCGTGCCATCCTACTGCATGGGTACTAGGGTGGGCAGCCAAGTGCGCATGCACAGACTGTGGGTAAGAAGGGCACGAATCCAAGCCCAGGAATGTGGATGCTACATCATGACTGGAGCCTCTGCACAGATTCAACAGCTGATGGACTGTATCAGCAGCGTGAAGCTGGAATCACCTCCAAGCTCAGCCAAACACCCACCTCCACTGTGTGAAGTCATTTCTGTTGCCAAGGGATCAGGACATACATTGCACAAGAAGAGGGAGGAGAGGAAGGAGAAGAGCCATTGGAGGTTTCTTACTGATGGGCTGTGCATTCAAGATCTCCCTGCACTTTGCAAAGTCCTCATTCTTTTTATTAGGTCATTGGTCTTTGGAAAGAAAACATCTGATCTGTGATGAAGCACTGTGGATGATTTGCATGGCAGATCTCTTCTGTGCTATAAAGCCAAGGATCAGTTAATATTTGAGGTAGTCTCTTAACATTAATCTTGCTGCTCATAAATTCAGGTTTATTCTTAACTGCTTCTGTCTGGTTATGGCCCAAGGGGTAAGACCACTGTAGCACAGCACAAGGCAAAAACCTCCCAGGATCTACTGTTTCCTCCCAGCACATGCTGGCTGCTCTGACCAAACTGCAAACACTGTGAATCCCATAATAAAGTTGGAATCTCCAAAATCCTTGGAGAAAATACAATGATATATGTTTTACTGACAGTTGGACATAGTCTAATGCTGTCCTTGAACTGATTTAATGTTACCTTTAAACTCATAATCCTTTTGAATGCAGTCATAGGAACCCACACGTTAAACAAAACCATGCACCAATTTTTGGTGATGAAAAATACTGTGCTGATTTATGAACATTTCTTCTATATCTGTATACTTACACTGCTGGAGACAGAGAGCAGGTAGGTTAAAAAGCAAAGCATCCAAGCAGGTGTCAGTTCCTATGAACAGTGGGGATGAGATGAACAAAAACTTCATGTTTGGAAGAATCTTGCCTTGGGGAAAAATGCTGAAAACTCAGTGGTTCCCAACAGTTCCCACTGATAGCAAAGTAATTACTATTCAGAAATCTTTTTATAAGCCCTATAGCTCATTTTTTTTTTCTTTGCTGGGGGTGGCTCAGCAGTAGTTCCAAGTGATGTGAATTAGTCCAAATGGTAGAAGTCACAGCAGTCCTTTATCTAGCCTGTGCTAGTGCTGTACTTTACATGTTAAACTACTGTTAAACTAAAACCCAGCCATGTTGACACTACATTGTATACCTAAACAAGTATCCACAATTCAGAGACATGCATATGAAGTGGGGACTGGACTCCAGACTTCTGGTTTCCAAATGACAGGTCAAAAGCTCCAGAGGTACTAGCCATAATCAGAATTGAGCAGAAAACTACCCTCATTTTTTTAATCTTTCTTCATTACACAAAACTTGAAGTTGTAAAAAGTCTAATTCATTAACAGGTTACAAAAACCCAAATCAAACAACTTTGTGAGTATGAACTGGATGAAAGGTTTTTTCTCTTTGGTCTTGTTAGGTTGTCAAGAAAAAAAATGCACTACCACCATCACCCTCTCTCCCCTTCCCTAGCAAACAGTCTGGGACACAATAACTAGGAAGGTGGGAGAATGAGGTTCTTTTTCTTTCCAGAAAGACACCCACACAGACACAAAACCAACATTACAATACACATTACACAACACTGTGCATCCCCAAGCACCAGGAGGTAAGATAGAGTTTACTGAGCGGGCCTTGAGACACATTTGGTGGCAGGGTTCAAGCAGTGACCAAGGCTAGGAGCAACTAGAGCAGCAAGGCAGCCTCTTCAAAGCAGTGAGAAGCCACTGTCACCACTGATGGTGTTCAACAATACAGCCAAAAAAAAAAAAAAGCCTGGAATTCCTGTTTTAGGCTACGCATGTTATCCCATACCTGAGGGCTAGGAGGGAGGTCTTCAAGCTTTCTCTGGTTCCCTGTGGATCCTGCTTTGTTCACTGTGTTCCCCTCTCTCTCATCTTCCTCACACCCTTGCCATCCCTTTTTCCTGGATAAGCTCATAAACTTTCCAGGGCAGGTAGCTGCCTCTATATAATCTATAAATGTGTGTGTTCAACAAGAAGGTCAAACAGGTAACACAAGGCAGAACAGCTGAATGCTAGGACCAGGAGATTAAGATCCTGTAGGACTGACAGAGCCTGTGAATGTTTGTTACTGCTCTGCATGCTAAATGGGTTTCATATAAAATCTACAGGTCAGCACATTGCCTACATACCACTTACTTCTTTGCATGTTATATCCTGGGCAAAAGCTTAGCATCTGCCATCTCTTGTGACTGTGTCTTCCACCCATCACATGGCTTTCTCCAGAGCACTCCACACAGTTCACCATTTCATGGAAGGGTTGTGAGCATGTTGGCAAGCAAAGCTCAGCTTTGCACTAATGCAAGGCTTCATACAAGGCTCTGTCAGTCTGTCCTCAACGTCAGTGACTTTTCTGATCTCCTAAAAAAATGTTAAAAAGAGCAGGATCAAACATTTCAGTTTATCATGGTAGGGAGCAGACCTGTTCTTTTGGGGCAACTTGTGTACAACCTAGAAAGCAAGCTCAAAATACTGCATGCCAGTTCTACTCCAGTTCACAGCAATGTGTTTAGGACTGTTTCTAAATATAAATACTTTCATTAGCTATGCAATCCTCTGTTTAATTGCTTACATTATTTTCTTACTTTTTTTTTTTTTTTTTTTTTAGAGAGAAGCCTCAGACAAGAATGGGAAAGGCATAACTGGGCAGGACAGAAGTGTGATTCCAGGCAGAATATTATATTTGGTTCTTATTTCTGCAGCCCAAAATAACAGCTCTCTACAGAGCATCAGTGATGTTCAAATTCTGGAGCCAGAACTAAGCTCCGTGGCTCAAGACATAATGTGATCTCAAGGAGGAGAGTGAAGGAGAACTCTAAAAGACAGAAATGCCTGAGATAAGAATGTAAAAAACCAAGTCTGGGTACATGTCCATAATCTCTCGTGTAAACAAACAGTTAAATTTGTGTCAGGGAGCAGCATGTTCAGTTTTCCGAAGAAGACGTGTTTCCCAGAAGGAATTACATAAATATTTATGAAAATGAAGCAGGAAATATTTTCCCAGGGTAGGACACTGTTCAGCACTGCATCAGGTCAGCAGAAGCTGGGGTTTATTTTGTTAGCCTTCCCCTGGAACTGAATCATTGACCTCTTGTTTGCAAAAATCTGTTCTGACACGGGAAGAGGCTGCACTTAGGTAAACACAATTACAGACCACACTGAGTATTTCACTTTCTATCACATCTCTGAATGCATATGTGAATGCCTTACTTTTTTGGACAGCTTCTCCAAGTGATTGCATGGAAAACATCAGCAATAGGTATCTGGTTTAGGCCTCTCAGGAAGGCTGATGCCACATGAATAAAGTTAAAGGTGTCTTCAGCAGAACTGGAAGCCTGCAGGCTGTCAGAGAGGTATTGTCTATGAAAGTGTTCCCAGTAGAAGTGTTTATAACACATTTACTGTGAGACGGTAAATTCTTGAAAAGTGCAAAAGTTAGAAATGCAGAGCTGTAACGCAGTGCTACCTGAGTGAGCAGAAGTTACACACAATTGAGGTCTGTTTAAACAAGAGGGGTACAGGGTTCAGCACTCCACCTCATAAAGCATCCAGCAGCTCTCTGAGTCTGTGGTGTGTAACTCAAGCTCCTTCTGAGACTTCAGTGCTGGGCAGCCATTCTGATCCCCAGGCACCAGCTGTCTCCAAATCTCTCCTGCCTCACAGTAGACATTTCCAGATGGAAGCTGAGGAGGATAGCGTGAGAAACGAGAGGTAGGAGTATCCCAGGAAGGGGTTGTAAACTCTAAAGCAGGCCTAAGGTTCTCCTAGAGCACCATTCCTGTGTCAGACCAGGGAACACTAATGCCCATCCTTCAAGGTACCCAACTCAACGGAGTCAAACTCACTAGCAAGAAACCAGGGAGATCATAGTTGATAGAGGAACATATATTTCTACACTGATGAGGCTGATGAAGGCCCTCAAATATGCAACAAGAATTGCCTACAAGCATTAGAGTCCTGCAAGCTGTTTACTGAACATAGAAGCAAGGAGATTTTGGAGAATTTTGTCCTTTGGTTCTTTTTGTCAGTTATTTGCAGGCATATCAAGGTCTAGTCATTGTTTATGTCTTACTCAGAGGAACAGCAACTAGTGGAGACTGTTTACAGGCTTGAGGAGTCATTGAGTGGTGTCAAAACCAAAAATGACATTTACAAAATAGCCCTAGGTTTACTTTCCTTCCTACACTTGGCAAACCACGTGTTACTTCTTTTTCTCCTCCATTCTCTCTCTAAGCTTTGCCACCATGATTGATGTATTTGCTACAACAGAATGAAACACCCCAAATCATCATGACCACTGATACCAAGGGAACTGAAACCATCTAGGATCCCAGAGCAGAGAAATATTGTGAATTTTTTTTTTTCTTTTACTTCAGATGCCCCCAGATTTATTAAGTACTGTAAAGTACAGAAGAGGAAAGTGATCCTTAATACTAAATTTAGGTTCTCAAGGATGCCAGCAGACTCTCAGCACTTCTGGCTGAATCAGCTCATGGTCATAAGCAGGATGTATTAACCCAGAGTCCAACCACAGGATCTGGAACTCTACAAATTATTAAAGTTGGCTGCAGATCTGGCCATCTTTTGATGAACACTATTTCAGGATGTTGTCTGTACTCCTTATAGTCTACTGACATTTAACTACTAAAAGTTGAATAATAAGCAAGTAAAGGGCATACAAATTACCAAGGAAGTACTTGGACTCCAGGGAGGCAGCGCACTACACAGAGGTTACCTGACTGCTGCTTACCTCAAAGGAACAGCATCTTTCAGGATTTTCTTTTGTGTCTTCACAGGGTTTCCTTGTAAAACATTCACACCCTAGGAAATATTTGCTTTATGTCTTCTATGTCTTGACAACACTGCCTAGTTTGCTTTTCTCTCTTGCCTAGAGACATTTCTCTAAGCCTGATTCAGTGAGATTTAATATGCACAATAGGCAATAGCTCCTCATTAAACCTCCATTAGCAATGAAGCTGCTTGAAGATTTTTCAGTGAAACTGCTTGATAAATACAGATTTGCCAAACCCCAAGCTTTTCATGCTAGTATATCGGTTTTGATGGATTGCCTGTTAAGGCAGGTTTCCTAGCTCCAGGACAGGGTTTCTTGTCCAACATACAGGAAGACGTAACTGATTAGCAAACAGCCTTGCAATAATACAACCTTAAGGTTCTAGTGTAAACACTGGTTTGATTTAGGCAGAGAAAGAATTTTAATCTGGGTCTCCTACTTTTTAAGTGAGTGCCTTCATTACCAAGTTCTTGGATATATTAAACTTCATTTCTCACTGTGGTTTAGGAGGTTTGTGACTGTCATGGAGGAAAAAAGAAAGTAGGATCTTCATTTCTTTTGTAATGTCGGAAGAGAACATTTGTAAATGATCACAGCAATAGTTGTATAAGAAAAATGTTCCCTGCTTAGTGTTGGTCAGTGACTGAAGTGGTTAAACAAATGGTTTCCTCTCTCACTTACACTTACCCCTCTTTATCCCTGATAAATAACAAAGAATTCACTGTAAGTCTCTCAGTACTGTGAAACAGATAGCATCATTCACGCCAGTTTGGCAACATTTCCCAAAGTGCCTCCTCCAAAGCTAAGTATACTAGCTTCCCACTCCTACGCTCTCTATTCTTGCTCTTACATTGACCTTCTGCTCACAAAATGGAAAGTGAAGAGAAGAAAAAGACAAATAAAACAGATTTACAGTGTACAAGTCCGAGGCACAGTGCCCAATGCAAATCACAGAGGAACAAATATATTCCTGGTACAAGTCCATCCATCTGTAACCCCAGTCTTCTCTTCCCTCCCCCTTTAGCTGTGGTGCATCTGTTATCAAGGCCACATTTAAGGGTGTTAGTTAGGTGGCATTCTTTAGGACAGAGACCACCATTTATTTCTGAAAATTACTGTATACAGTTTAAGAAAAAAGAAGAGTGTTTTGAAAGGTAGGACATGGCTGTGACATGACTAGAAAGAGAGAGGGAGAGGAGTTTCTTGACCCCTCTTGGGACTCTGGCCAACGCTTCATCCCAAATGAAAGCTTGAAATCAAAGCCTTCCTTCAGCCTTTAAGAAAAGATATTCACTCTTATATCAGTGCTGCTACTTATTCTGTCTACCGAAAGGCTGAAATGTTTTAGGGCTAAGGAACTTATACTCTCTTAAATAATGAGGAAAGGATCTCTAAAGCTATTCTCATAGGAAACACATTTTTTTGCCTAGAATGGAAAGCAAACATGCTCTCACACACAAGGCAGTTCAGAAGCATAGTTCAGCTTTTCAAGTAGCTGTCTCCTTTGCTGTGTGAGAAAGCAGAACTTAACAAAATTCCTGGAAAGATTACAAATGCTCATCTCCCCTTTCTTTCCTGCCAGGCTACCTTGAATGGTCTGCGGTCCTTGGTTACTGTGCTCTCCCTAGGAGAAAGGTAGAGTTTTTTTCTAAGAAGGGATTGTACACGGATGGATATCTGTCACAGCTCCTTCCAAGAAGATATATTGTGGTTTTGCATGCTCTCAGTTTCTCCATCTGAGAGGTCTCCTACACCTGCTTTCAAAGTCCCAGCACCCAAATGAAAATTTGACAGCTACCTCCTGTGGATTTGAACCAGGAACAGCTTCCTGGACAACCCCAAGATAGTGTTCTGCTGGGACCTATGCTATACCACTCTCCTGATATATAGCCTCTCCCAGTACAGGGGAAAGGTGATACAGATTGAGGTACTGCAGTCATTCAAGCTCATCCTGCATTGTGGGTTCAATCCTCAAGTCCATCCTACCATACTGTGTCTACCAACATACTCTGGGCTTGGAACAACCATTGTGGAGCAATCTGTAAGTATAAAACTATCAGATCTGGGTTTCTGACTCTAACACCCATTAATAACATCAACTTTTAATTTGCTACTCTGGGGACCATTGGTACATGGCACTCAAAAGGTGTGAAATAGCACCCATGACTTCCACCCATTGCAGACTGGCAGCTTGCCTGTTGTCACTAACAGTCTCCTTGGAGGAAAGTTCTGTGGAAAAGTCTCTCTACATGTTATATGGAGTCTGCATTACTTTTCTAGCACACAGCCAGCCACAAGTATCCTCTAACTAATTAGTACTCACTTGGATACAATACTGAAGTCTTCTGTCTCTTGAGTAAGTGAAAAGCTGGGCATGAAGAGTCAGTGCCGAAAGGAAAAAAAATACGACAAAAGAGATATTTCCATATAATGAAGAAATTTTCCATGGCAAAAGCAGCTAAACATCTCACAGATAAGAGATAAATTGGAATAAACAGCTGTCAGTGTTAAATAAATATCCTGGATAATGTGCAGGACAGAAATAACTACAGCATTGTCAAACTCCTTGCTTCACTTTATTTAGCTGTTCTTGCATGTAGCTCCCAATCTTTGCACTGCTTCAGTTAGTGAAGCAGTTATTTTGAGTCAGCTGCATTTGTTAAGACTGTAACAACGAAAGGCATTTCCTGAGAAGCTGCAAGGATGAGCAGCAAGAAAGAACAACAGCTAAGGAAATACGGGACCCTAGTAGTGCTTTTTATCTTTCAAGTTCAGATTTTTGGTTTTGATGTTGACAATCGACCTTCAACGGATGTCTGCTCGACACACACAATTTTACCTGGACCAAAAGGTGAGGAATATCAGGTTGATAATACTGAGGCTAGTACTGGTAAAGGCTGATTTTTAAAAATAGAGACATGGAGGGCTTGAGGCATGGGCTGGGGATGAAAGATGTGAATTACTGTAGACTGTACAAATGTGTAGAAAAGTGGAACTGTGATGGAGGAAAGTTATGAAGCATGGAGATATGTATTTGCTTTTCTTTAGTTTCAGGAACAGTATCACATATTCTCATGTAAAGTAGAAGTTTCCTTTTGCATCTTTCTCCAGCCACATAAATCTTTTACTTCTTGTATTCATCACAGAACCAGTACAGCTAGCAGCCACAAGCTGAGTGACTTTATCTAAAAGCAGGCACCTATTAACCTGGTAACTGTTCGCTTTGCACCTACAGGTAGAGAGAGATACACAATATTTCAAATGACCAAACTATCATTATTTCCAAATATTTACTTTTAAACACAGCTGTGCTGCATTCATCAGACCTGATCCAGTAGATCCTCTTGAATTAAACAGGACCTTCTCTACAGATTTCAACAAGAACTAGATCAGCTCTGGCATGAGCAGTTCTTTTATCTTCAAAACACTTTGCAAGTATCTGAAACCAAATTTTCTGCATTAACTTACTTTTTGTGTAACACAACTAATGTCAATGGAATTGCCTGGAGGGTATCTCAGCCAAAAATTAGGTCCATGACATACAAATCTATCTTGCAGCAACAGATCTAAAATATATATTTCATACCATGGCTATTGCAGTTGAAACTATTGCTTTCTTTTTAGTAATTCAATGTATTTTTCTATAGGCTACAGACTGAGAGAAAAAAAGAAGCAATTGATTTAAATTTTAAGCAGCAAAAAGATTATCAACTCAAAAGCACTGCTACAGACTCATTTGTTTTTAAGATGGATTATTCAAATGCATATTGCTTAAAGGACCATTTTTTAATCAGCAAGTTAATTTCTTTATGATTACAATCCAAGCTTAAACTTTTGCTGCCACAGCATAAATGCAGAGAGATGTAATGATCCCCAAGGGAGCTAGTGGGAGTTTGTTTAGTTAGTATCTGAATAATGGCAGGCTGGAGAACAAAGTTTGACAGAACTGTGTTTAACAAGTCACAAGGCTAATGAGGTGGTCTGGTGACAACATAAGAGTAGCTTGGACTCCAGCTGTTTTCTGTGGTCTAGCTTGTATACGGAGCATTTAAAGGTTAGATATTATATTTCTTTGCAAGCATGATACTGAGAAAGTCAGGATTTAGTCATTACCAGTCCTGCTGCCTGCTGACTGGCACCAAGACACAAGGAGCCAAACAGTGTATTGGCACAGTTCTCACTACTACCATGACCAAGATCCATGATTGGTAAAAGGAATATCAAGTAAATCGCCTCCAGATTACTGGCTCCTATCCATTTCAGGTCATCAAATACATTTTGCAGTCTATGTGATATGGTCCTACAGACTCATTTCAGTTCCTACCAGAGCTGAGCTCATCCAGGACAGTTACATGAGGCTCATAGTGGCACTGTTTTTTTTGTCTGTCAGTCACCTGAGCAATTAAAGACTGATAGGCTGGGTGTGTGAACTTCCCTGTTACTCCTCAGGCCTACCTTCTAGTCAAGGATGAAACATGGTGACCTAATATGGCAGAAGAAAGTCTGTCCTGATGACAGTTTTCCTCTATGCATCTTATGTCTACAGACTCAGAGCACATGATCCCCAGCCTACAATCATACCACAGCCACAGGCAACACTTTGCTGCTCAAACTTTAACCCTAACAATGGACAAGCCTCTGACTTTTGTTGCTGTAACCTTTATTTCCTGTGCTACCTCTCTTGTGCTCCTTTGTCCACCATTGTCCTGAAAATGGGGTTGGACCCACCTTGCACAAGTTTCACCCCCTCACCTCCATCTGCTCAGCATCTTCAGTTATGGTGGAATACACTGGTGCTCCCACAAGACAGAGGTGCTGAGCTGGCACAGTACATTGGCCATCTTTTCCCACCACCACAGGCCAGATTCCTGTTGTGGCAACTTCCTCCTACCATATGAACACAGGAGTGTCTAATGGACCAAAGCTACTAGAATTGCAAGGAATTAAAAAATATTCAGTAGCTGTAAGACTTCTTACACTGTCCCACCTCACCTATCCCAGAGCAAGTCACACATTGTCCTGTGGGCTAGATCCAGTCTGTGGGCTACAAGTGGGATGGTCCCTGGTGCTGTGCAGCAGCAGTACTGCTGTTCCCATCACACAGCACAATGGAGAGGAGAATACAAGGGTCAGAGAGGTTCAGAACGTATAGCCCTTTATTCTAGCACTATTGGAGGTTGCATTACTCACTTCATCGTCTAGGCATTCACAGTTGCTACAGGAGCAAGCACTTGACCTCTCCACATGCTCACCCTGAAAATCACCTGTTCAAAAAGGGTCATTAGTGTTGTGAAAATTGGCTGCCTCTTGTACAAGCCACATGTAACTTGTCCAAGTTAATTTGTGAAAGACAAATTTTTCCCCTTCAAAAATGTACTCTTTGTTATGCTCATACCCGAGATGTCACAAGAGAAGCATTATATGAGCAATGGGATGAAAAGGGTAATTCCAGGATAATTATCAGGAAAGTCTTCAAACCGGTTGTGATAGTCCCATCAGCTCCCCAAAATCGTGAGGCCAAACCAGAAGCCTTTGTGTATAACACAAAAAGCTAGAAAATACTCTGGAAGGATGCAGTCTCCCAGGAACAGAAAGAACGCAGAAGTGTCCTGTAAGCCTTTTGCACTTTCTATTGCAATGACAGAAGTCAGAATGAATTAAACTGCTCAACATTGGAAACGAATAGGAGTTTAACTCTGACCTCTGGTGGTTCTGCAACCAGGTGCGTTGCAATCCCATGCATCTGTCTGCTGCTTTTCCATCACTGGGGCAAGCAATGGAAACTTGAAGTCTGTTTGTAAAGAACTATGGGAAGAAATTTCCTGAACAGACACACCAGAAAAATGGACAAAAAGAATAAGAGAAAAGCGAAAGCTGTCACTCCTGTCCCAGTTTCCTTTTCTAGCCAGTACTCAGGTCTCTTTTCAAAAAGAGGGGGTTATTTTAATGAGCCCCATGGTAATGGCTGAATTGTTCTGCCTTCCTGAAAAAGCTTTTGAGGTGCACAACAAGTTGGCTTACATAGCAGTTAAAAATAGAAACAAGTGAAGCATTTTCTAGGACTCTTATTGAACTATCCTAGGAAATAAAAAAAATGAAAAAAATACACACAACAACAATAATTTTAAAAAGGAAAAAAAAAAAAAAAAAAAAAAGATATTTTCAGCATTTGTAACTAGTGATTTTTGGTGTTTGACCTGAGATGTTTAGGAACAACTTGGTCTTAGCTAGACTGCTGTGACATAGAACCTCTGAAACCTTGTATTAGGTACCACTGATCTGCAGCTGACTATCTAGGGCAATAAAGGCCAAGTTCTGTATTCCATCAACTTCTTGGGTCCACAGAGAACAAGATCAAGCAGACACAAACCAACAGATTTCCCAGGGCAGCCAAGCGCTTGGCCTAGCAAGATTAGTCATGGCCCTACTGCTTACTTTCCACTCTTCCAAGCCTTGAAACTGTGGCTGTTGCTGCTGCCAAGAGAGCACCTGAGGCTGTGGGGAGGCAGCAGCTAATGCAGTGAGCAGTTGTTGGCCCATGTCCTGACAGCATCAGGAACACCAGGCTCTGCTCCCCTGGGCTCAGGCCTTTCTTCTAGCCTGTCCTCACCTGGAAACTGCAAGCTCCATTTTGTTTAACCTGCAAAGGAAGTTTTAAGTGGGCTGTTGACATAGGTGAGACAGGATCTGGCACAGTCTGAGTAAACCAATAAGCAACAACATGTGGGCAGAAATAAACAGAGGGCCCCAAACTGTGACTCCTAAACTCCCATTAAAAGCAAGAGCAAGGGGAGAAGACTGGGGTAGGGGCTGGATCTGCAGAAGCTGATTTCATGTGGATAGATGGGAGCTCAGTGCTTCAGAAGACTGTCTCTAGATCTTGCTATCTGTCCCAGGTCCCAGCTCATTTCCTTTGAAATCCAGACATAGGAACTTCAAAGGTCTTGAATCAGTTCCAGGTTGAGAAACTGGAATGAGATGAAATCTGAAGAATACCGGGAGTTTCCCATACCAATTTAGATGTTAAAAGTTTCCTTATTATTATTTCTGATGAATGATGCTTATAAACTCTATGACATTTGCTGGTGCCTCAAAATAGCATTTACTGTGGTCTCCAGTATAGCTGTCCATCTCGGTTTTAACTGCGCTTACGCAATTCTACTCCTGGAAAATCTCAAACTCTTTCAGAAACCAGATACGCTGTTATCCACATTTCCTTCTGAAAATATAAAATGCCTTACCACATCCTATAGGCTGTTCAAACCTATAACTAAACTTCCCTCCCAGCGCCTCATGTTTGACCCAAAGAGATCCTTTAATTTCAACACATAATTCTATTTTTTGTCTTTTAGACTTCTTCATTTTAGTGTACATTAAGCTTCTGAAGTTTATCAGCCTGAGCTACAAAGTATGTATGTGGGGACTTAAATACATAAATTCAAAAGGTATTGGATCTGTATTTCTTACCAATGTCCACGTGATTCCTCACCAAAGCCACTGTAATCCATGGGGCTCCGCAATCATGTCACAATGGTGGGGGAATAGACTGGGAAAATTAAATTGGGCAGACCAAGTGAAAAGGAAACCAGAAATAATTCAAATTATTTCTGTGTTATGAAAGAAATACTAAATGTCCCAGTCATGCACAAAGGCCCACACTTTCAAGTAAAACAAGTCATCAGAGCTTCACTGAGCCCACTGAAGGCTTGGGTCTGGCTCATGCAATGCAACAGAAGAGGGTATTTCCACTGAAGTTAGTGGATGTTTGCAAGTGAAAAGCAGAAAAGGGAGTAGAGAATCCAGTTTATTCTTGAAGATTCTTTCTCTTTCACCAGGGAAGGACCCCGGTTGTCTAATTTGGAGATGGATGAAAAAAGAGCAAGTCTGAGAACTTTTGAGCAAAATGCTTTATTTCTCATGGTGGAATCTGTGGGAGCTCTGTGTGTTCCTGCAGGACACCTGGGGAAGTGTCTATGGGTGGTGCATTTGGACACTACAGCTGCACTCATCTGTCAGATTTTCTGCCAAAAAGGGATGCCAAACATCTTCTTTTTCCCCTACTCTGACCATGTGGTTCTACCTTCACCTTGTGCTGGCTCAGCTCTTTATTCATCAGACTTTTCACTGAGATGATTCAGCTCACTCCCTAATAATGTGTATTATTTGTCTAATTGATGTTCCTCTGTTTAGTGAGTTGAAATCCTTCAACACAGGGTCAGAAGAGCACTCAATATCAGGCAGAGGGGAGGGAAGCATGCAGGCCAGTGCTGGGGGCTGAAGGGAAGAGGAAGGACAGGGAAGAGGACATTGTGTCAGATAGGCAGAAGATGTCATGAAATCCTGTCCTTGCTTGCCTTACGTAGTTTAAGAGCAAGAATCCCCACTGCTACAGGAAATTTGCTAAGGATCTAAAAGACACTGAAAGTGAAATTAGAGGAAATCTTGAGGCTTTCCATTGACGTAGCTGTGACGTGCTCACACACTGGAAAGACAAACAGGGCTCTATTTGCTTATTTTTGGAGTCTGCGACTCCCTCTGGTGACAAAACCTCTCAATAGAAATTGTGCATGCACAAGTGCTGCAAAGGTTCACCGTGCTCAGGGTCATTCAGTGTATGTAGACTGCAGAGATAATCCTGTGGTTATCTACAAGGCTCTTCCAGAAGGGCAAGGCTCCCAGAGAGGTCTCAAGGCTTCAGAATTATGCACGTCTGCTTATACCTTTAGTTTAACACTCAGAACAGGCAAAAATCACCTGTACTCTCCACACACCTCAGGTGGGACTATGACCATGAAATATGGAGCTCAGCAGAACTGTCCCACTTGATCAGAGGGCAAAACCTCATAACAGATTCCACACAAAGCCTTTGTGGAGGGACACTGCATATGCCTAGAAATGCTGATCGCATTCAAGGCAAGCAGTGCAAAGCAGCCATGCTCATTCTAATTAAGGTTAACCATTCCTTCCCCCTCACAGCAACCCAGTCACACCCCCACAGCATTTCAAGGACTTTTTGGCTGGTGACAGAGTCTTTCTGATTTAGAGTATCTAATGTGGGAGGACAACTGTGCTGTAGCCCAGCCAAAGTTGTATTTCTATCACTTAGAAGGGTGGGTATGCCCTGGAGTGTGGAGGAAGGTATAGGGGCTGTGGTGTGTGCTAATCCTGTGGGGGTAGTGGTAAGGTAGAGAGTACAGGGAGCTAAATTTGGGGCAGTCCCACATATACTGTCTGTTGGGAGGGGTCACTACAGTCAAGGGTCTTTGATTCACAGGAAACAATTTAATTGATTCACTGCAAAATAAAGGCTTAGAGAGCATTAACATTGCTGCAATATACGGTCAGGAGACAGAAGCTGGAGCTGACCTGAGGCCATGACTTGCCAGCACACCCAGCCAAGTCTCTCAGTAAAACCCTGTGTAGACCCAGGGAGTCTCTAAGCAGAGCTCTGAGTATAAAGGCTGGATGCTACATGCTGCCAGAGAGACACATGCACTTCACAAGCCCAGCTAGGAGTCTCCTCTCAGCTTTATTCTTTAGGCATCCTGCAGATGTCCGTTCACTGATGCAGAGCTGCCTCCACAGATAAGTGTGGGATCTGTAATCCCCAGGGATTACATCCCGATTCTCTGAGAATGAGGCTCAGCCCTTGATCACAGGATTTGGGGAGTCACTAAACATGTGTCAACAATTTCACCTGAAAACTTCCTCTGCTTGTTAATAGAAACCTGATAAATTACCTACAAAAGATTCAGCAGGAAAATCAGTCATTTGAAGGTCAGTAAATTCTTACTAATTAATTAGCAATTGTAACATCTCAACATTGTGTTTAGGGAAAGTCATGAGTCAGAGACCCCTTCAACTGGCTAAAAATCCTGCTGATTATTAGACCTTCAGCATTCTGAGTTTGTTTCCAGGAGAAGGAAGGACTGGGGTTCCCTCTCAATAGCAGTTAAAATTTTCTAATGGCTGCAAAAGTAATTTACTGCTTATGGCTTCTGCTTTCCTTCTGTCTCACACAGTCCCAAACTGGAAGAGGCTAGTTATTTAGTGTTCCACGTGTTCCCTGTAACAGTCTGGTATTTTAACTCTGTGATGCAGAAGAAGCGAATCAGCTTGAGGGAATTATAACAAGGCTGAGAAATGGTCTTGCTTCAGCTGCTGGCTCCAAGGACTTTACCCATGCTTCAAATGCCAGTGCAGTGCATTATCTGACATCCTTGCAAGCACAGTTTTAAGCTGACAATATGCTAATTAGGTTAAAACTTAACCTGACGGTGCTCCAAGTGTAAAGCAGCGCAAAGGAGAGGTTAACCTCTAGGTATAGACTACAGGCACATGAGGTTAGGGATCAGAGGGGGTGTTGTCTGTAAGCAAACTCACATTGCACAAAGCACAGTAGTACACAGTTCAAAACCCTAGCCCAGAGTACTGCCAAGGTTTAATTTTAGTTTTCTGGCAGGTTACAAAAAAGTGGTTAACACAGTGGGATTGCCTGTCCACATGTAGTCCCAGAGGAAAGGGAGAGACAGTTATTATAAATTGGAGACAAAGCCAGCTTAACCCCTGTCCAAAACAAAGTCAACCAACCTTTCATTATCTTTCTACCTGGATGCAAATCATTGCCAGACCACAAGGGGGGAGCATAACCCAAGAGTTCACGTTTCTTGCCAAAATCTGGGATCACTGCACTCAACAACTAAAGGAGCACACGATGCATTTATAATTACAACACCATATTATCAAGCACTGGGCATAATCCGGTCTTAAATTAACAGTGAGATGGTACCACCAAACTGTGTTCCTACCCTTGCTTTGTAATGGCCTACCCATTCTCAGCTGCAACATGGGGAGAAAAACAGGATTTTCCTCCCTTACAGATAGGCAAATTATTATAAAATCATAGAATCGTTCTGGTAAAGACCATCAAGTCCAACCATTAACCCAGCACTGCCAGATCACCACTAAACCACGTCCCTAAGTGCCACATCTACACATCTTTTAAATACCTCCATGGATGGTGACTCCACAACTTTCCTGGGCAGTCTGTTCCAGTGCTTTACAATCCCTTTGGTGAAGAAATTTTTCCTAATATCCAACCTAAACTTCCCCTGGTGCAACTTGGGGCCATTTCCTCTTGTCCTATTGCTTGTTATTTGGGAGAAGAGACTGATCCCTACCACTCTACAAACTCCTTTCAGGTACTTGTAGAGAGTGATAAGGTCTCCCCTGCACATCCTTTTATCCAGACTAAACAACACCAGTTCCCTCAGCCACTCCTTATAAGACTTGTTCTCTAGACCGTTCACCACTTTCATTGCCCTTCTTTGGACACACTCCAGCACCTCAAGGTGCTTCTTGTAGTGAGGGACCCAAAACTGAACACAGTATTTGAGGTGCAATCTCACTAGTGCCTATTACAGCGGGACAATTACTTCCCTAGTCCTGCTAAACACAAGGCAGGATGCTGTTTGCCATCTTGGTCACCTGGGCACACTGCTGGCTCATATTTAGCCATCTGAATGTTGTATTTGACTAACATCCCCAGATCTTTTTCCACCAGGCAGCTTTCCAGCCACTCTTCCCCAAACCTGTAGCATTGCATGGGGTTGTTGTTACTCAAGCACAAGACTCATCTTTCTCATTTTCCTAGCTAGGGAAACTAATGCAGAGTGTGGTAGGCTGCTTTATGCCAAGATAAAACAGGGGATAGATCTTACTTCCCTCTCCCTTAGGCTTTTAGACGTCTTGAGCAAAAACTGGGACTGCAAGAGGTGCTAGCAATAGAAGTTGAGACACTCCCTAATCTCTTAAAATCTTCGGAGCAAACTTTCTCACACCTTTTACCCCTTTCATCTGTCAGCTCTGTCTGATGGGCCATACAGGGCAACCTAGCTTCATCTCCAGCAGCCCCATGCATGAAAAGCTTGCTCTGAAGTCTCTCACAAAAAAATCATTGCAGCTTTTAGTGACTGAAAATGTTGAAACTGAGATTGGATGAAAACACCCTCAGAAAGTAATTGCAGCTTCTTCACTGGTATATTGACTTTCTATCCAGGGCTCTATTCCTAAGATTAACCGTCTAAGCAATGTCTCTTACCAAAAAAAAAAAAAAAAAAAAAAGAAAAAGCATCTTTCTCCATCTTTCTCACACAAAACTCTTTCTTCTGAAGAAAACAACAGTCTCTCTAGAGCCTTTAACCCAACAGAGCTGTTTGCAAGCCACAGGGAACATAACTACCTGGCCTGAGAAAGGTGATGAGGACTGCCAGGGTGACAGGCAGTCCCCTGGTCTAGAAGGTCAGCAGGAATTTACTTTGCTTCCCTGCATGACACAAGCCAAAGGAATCCTCAGCAGTTTCTACACCAGTCCATGAGTTACAGCATATCTTACACAAAGGAATTCATTGCACAGGGAAAGGCTGATCGTGAAAAGCCTCCTCCATCTCCCTTCCCTGCCAGAGAGCACAGTCCATTTGTTAAATATCCCCATGTTACATTTCCATTTGGGACTCATCCAGCTCTTCCAGCCTTTGAATCACACCCTGCTTCCTTTCTATTATCACATATTTCTACCCATGTATGGGTTTGCAGACCGTGATCAGATCAGCTCTTAACCTTCTCCTGGAATTTCATTTCACAAGCCCTTTGTGAGCCTCTGGGAATCTTTTCTGAATTTCTAAACTACTGAGAAGTGACTTTTATAGTTTTCTCTAGGGTTTCATAGATGGGTTTGGAAAGGACAATTTCTTGATTTCTCAGTTGTAAATGTTGTTAGCACTGAGGTCAACAGCAAAATTTAACCATATCTTCTCTGGATTTGCTGTGTGATAATCAGTACAGTACCCAGTACAAGCAGGCATCCTTCCATCAGCTCCAGGCTCAGACCTACGGCTTCAGATGGATATTTAAAGGACCTTGGCTTTTGGAAATATATACTGAATTTTCCAGTATTTTTGAGAAACAGTGAAAATAGAGATTCTTAAAATTTCTTTTGCTGAACGCTTATAGCCTTTTCCCTTCCTACTTTGTCCTGTAGCATCTGGTGTTATAAAAAAGCAACTGCATGAGCCACAAACACACCACATCATGTTTCCTCCTCGTCCATCCCACAAGCAAATGCTTCCTCCCTCTAATGCAGACAGAAGTTCAGCCCTTTATTTTCCTCAGCTTGGACTACTGATTGCCCCCACAAAGGGCATCCTGACTGATGGGGTGAATCTGCCCTCCACAAAAGAGTCCCAACACTGAAGGGTTTTTTGTATCCAGGCACAGACAGACCAGTCCACATAACTGACACAGAAAGGATCCAAACAGTTAATACTACATTTTATGTGCTGCCCACAGAGGTTGTGGAGTCTCCTTCTCTAGAGACTTTCAAGACCTGCCTGGATCTGTTCCTGTGGGGCCTGCCCTGGGTGTTCCTGCATTGGCAGGGGGGTTGGACTCAATGACCTCCAGAGGTCCCTTCCAACACCTACCATTCTGTGATTCTATGATACTTACATATGATACTATGATACTTACTTAAGATTACTTACAGGAACCTGTGTAATAAGGACTTGATCTTGTTTGGAGAGATCTCTGCACTACTGTAGCAATCACAATGATTTTACCTCTTACAGACACTCTGTGTGTGACATTTTCAAAACAATGGATTGTAGTAATTGCAAAACATGTTTCTTAAATCAACATATAAATGTCACCCATCGAAAACTGAAGGCAAGACTTCTGCCATGCTAAGTGCCAAGGTCTATGTTAAGATCTGTTTCAACATATTTACATTCCTCCCATTCCAAAAGTATCTGCATACCTTGAACACAGAGCCACTACTAAGAGTCACTACAAAAACATATAAATTTCTCTTGCCAACCCTGGCAGTTATTCTGTGTGTACACATCTCCCAACAGAGAAAGACTGGCTTACTTGTCTGTTATAGCTAACAGGGGCTTAAAGGGTAGGACTAGAAATTGGTATTGTATAATTGTCATTTTTTGAATAGCCTCTCCAAAACAAAAAGTTTTTAGTTTTCCTAAAGATGGTCTGATTCATCAGCTCTTCTCTGAAAATTTATCCCATGTCTACTATCCTTCAATGTGAAATAAAAATAAATTAGTAGGAGTAAAAAGTCTGTGCACTTTACTTTCTGAGGATATATAGTTGCACTTATTGCACTGAGAGAAATGTACCATAATGCTTTATTTTCTGGTTTTGTTTTTGTTTTGTTTTGTTTTTTGAAGGGGATGAAGGTGAAAAAGGAGATAGAGGAGAAGTGGGTAAACAAGGAAAGGTTGGACCAAAAGGACCAAAAGGTATTTATGACAGTTTGTTGGCTATTACTGGTATATGAATATCCCTATACACAACTGTACTGGTGCATGTTTAATGTCTTTCATTCCTGTTGCACCAGGGAATTTCACAATCCTGTCAAACATTAATCAGTGAACCTAACAATACTCAGAGAGCTTGGTGTGATACATAAGACAGCTATAGAGAGCAATAAATTTAAAAGAGTCATGTAATAAACCAGTACATTTACTGCTGCTCTCCCAAGTGGCTGACATGAGTGTGATCCAGAAGAACCAGATCATCTGTATAATCAAAAAGATTATTGTTCTCTTACTGAAAGGATCCTTTCATTGGAAACTGGATTTTGAGAGTTATTTCCTAGTCATACATAAGGATGCTCAGCAAAATTCAGCCTCAGCTGTCCTTATTTTGCAGAAAAGAAAACAGAGACATATACTGATAAAGTTCCTCTGATCAGCATCTGAGCTGAGAAAAAGGAGCCACAGATGTCTCAGGATCCAGTGTGGATGTCCCACATCCACAGTGTGATCTGGGCAGAGCAGCCAGAGGCACTAGATGTGTCAACCTTTATTTGCATACTCTAGTTCAAAAGCTTAATTTATCATTAGAGTTCAATGATAATGCCTATCTGTGGTCTTTATTCCTCGACAGTGCTTTGAGTCTAATCAGGAAAGTTTTTACTTTTATAAAAAACTTTAAAATCACCCTGTTATTATTCTTCTGATAAAAAATATTTTCCTTTTTTTAAATGCATTTATATGACTTTGCTTCTTACCTTAAAAAGAAGATTGGGTAAGATACCTGGGAATCAGGTAACCAACCATTTATGAAGCATCTTAGTGATGTTAAATTCATTGCACAAACTGATATTCCCTAAATTGGCCTGCTCTCATTAGCCAGCTATTTTAGAACTTAAACTACTAATCAATCAATCAGTTTTGGTGTTCTGAGGACTGGGAAAGCACATACAGCAAAACTAGTAGCTCCCTATTTGCAGTCCTGCTTTGACAATGATTTCACCAAAGCCATAAGGACTTTACCTCAAGGAAGAAGGAAAAGCTTTTGTCTGGGGTGGAGTTAAAAAAAAAAAAACACCACCAACAAACTGTTGTTGGCCTGGTTTGGCTGTTAAGTAAAATCAATATTTAAACACTCACTAGCAGTTTCTGGGCATTTGAACAGGCAGTTTTATTAAGGTGCCTTGCAATGTCCTACTGTTGCATCCTATAGTAGCAGAGATCTGTGCTGTCCTCAAGGCTCCACTCATTTCAGCTTTGCCACGTGTGTGGACTGGCCATGCTCAGAAAAATAACAGCAACAGAGACCTAAATAGTGCCTTGGGAAAGAAATGACAGAAAACATCATTTTCTCTTTATTTCTTCTCTTAGGAAACAAAGGACCTGGGGGTGATGTTGGTGATCAGGGAATGCTTGGGAAAATTGGTCCAATTGGTGGAAAGGGTAAGCTCTGGTGTGGGAATTTTCTTGGATTTTTTTTTTCCCCCTCAAGGTAAATATGTGTTTTGTGAGAGTTCCAGGTATGGAGTAATATCAAATAATGGCTGTGACCAATGCTCTCCAAATAAAGTTATGCATAGAGAGTGGTGATGAGAGCCAACTGAGATATTCTTGTTTTATTTCCCATGTGCAATGTATCCAACTTTCTTGGTTAAAATAATTTCCTTTATGAATTAAGAAATCAATCCTCTTTGATGGTAAAAGAGGAAGGAGAAATATGGCCCTTCTGAAGTAAATCCCCCCATACTCAGCACTGGTGAGGCTATGCTTTGAGTACTGTGTCCAGTTTTGGGCACCTCAGTACAAAAGAGATATTGAGGTGCTGGAGCGAGTGCAGAGGAGGGCAACGAAGCTGGTGAGGGGCCCGGAGAATAAATCTTATGAAGAGCAATTGAAGGAGTTGGGACTGTTTAGTTTGAGGAAGAGGAGGATGAGGGAAGACTCTCTACTACCTGAAAGGACAGGTTGGTGCTGGTCTCTTCTCATGGATAATTAGCAATAGAACAAGAAGGAATGGATTCAAGCTGCAACAGGGTAGGTTTAGACTGGACATCAGGGAAAATTTTTTCACAGAAAGAATAGTCAGATGCTGGAATATGCTTCCCAGGGTGGTGGTTGAGTCACCATCCCTGGATGTGTTTAAGGGTCATATAGATGTGGTGTTGAGGGACATGGTTTAGGGGTGAACATTGTAGAGTAGGGTCAATGGTTGGACTTGATGATCCCAAGGGTCTTTTCCAACCTGAAGGATTCTATGATTCTATGAAATCCTTTGAACACTCTAGAAGAGAAAGTCGAATTTGTGCCTCTGCTTTGGATGCTGAAGACCTAAGTTAATATTCTGCTGCTGCTCAGGATGCCACACCTTGTCACCTGCACTGCTGTGGGACACATGAGCAAGCAGTGCATGGGACAGCTTGGTAAGGAAAGGGTTTTAGAAGTTTTAAGAGTGCACTCATGTAACCAGGGCCAACAACTACTTGCAAATCAAAATAGACTGCAAATCTACCTGGATAATAATTTCAGAATTGTTCTCCAGTCACTTGAGAAGAGACCCAGGCATTTCTTTCTGAAGAGCAAGGTAAGAAGGAATATTACTTCTGCCACCTGCCACAAGGAGTCCTTCCTTGAAAGCTGAGCAGGTGAAAGCTCCACCATCCCCAGGGGAACTCTGTGGTCTCTAACCAGCACACCAACCCAGGCATGTGGGTGAGTGGGTGGAACAATGTCTCCTGGGAGCTTCTTAAGCCAGTGTTTTTAATAAATCTTTTGTGGCCTCTAGCCAGCTTCAGTATCAGAGAAGAACAAAAGAATCTGGCCCGAGGGACTAGTTTTCAGAAGTACCTAGACAACTGAAAACACAGATCTCCTAAGGCATCTTCAATTGCCAAAAGGAGACTAGAATTTAAAAATCCTGCAAATTGCTTATCTTTATCTGTAAGTAAACCAATGCTCTGAGCCTTTAAATCAAGCTCTCTCAACCTGCATGTACAATTTATTATCCCCTTCTAGTTTTTCTCATTTTCTTCCTTTATTTGCAGAAGCAAAGGTCACTAAGTCACTATTTAAATCTACCGTTAAACATTCAAGTTCTTAATAAAGCAACCCTGAAATTTCAGCTTGTAAATGTGCAGTGTCAAGCAATGCTAATTAAAAAGACAGCTAACTCCTAATTTCTTTTAAAAAAACCCAACCATATAAAGGAAAAAGCTTATCAAAATGCAGCCATGAATAAGGCAGAGCAAGCATTAGTATTTTTTGACCTCTGAAGGTTTTGATTTGTACAATAAGATCTGGCATGAATTTCAAATAAAGTCCATCTGTTCCTGATCCAAATTACAGATGAGGTTTTTTAAAAAGCTAGTCACCTCCAGTTAATAGTACCACAGCATTTGGAGAAGAATATTCTATCATTTTTATGATTTACAGAAGAAGAGGAAAGCAGTTGGATGAAAATAAATCACATTTCCATGAACTACATCTGAAATGAAACACTGCTCCTTACTGGCCTCATTTCGTGCAGGTGCTAACTGCTGCCCACACACGTCATCTGCTGCACACATTAGTTCAGTGGTTTAGTGCACATCGGCCTCATCTGTTGCCTCATCTCATCATGGAGCTACTGAACAAAGGGAAGAGCTCTGTCCTTCAAGATAATGACAGAACCCAGGTCTTGATTCTCACAAATTTGAGTGCTTTAAGCCTCTCAGGATCATTTTGCAGTTTATATTCAAAGTGGTACCAGGAACCAGTAGCACACAAGATGCATGTGCTGTGAGTTAGCTATTAAAGGGTTCTCCTTATTTCCATACACCAGAGTTAATCATGGTTTGTTTGACTTGGCACATCTGCCAGCTCAGTACATCGGGGCTTCCTACCAGAAGCACACTGTTAATATATTATTAAACAGCTTTTTCAGAGATGCTCCCCTGACATGTGCACTGTCTGAAATCTGAGAATACCTTTTCCTCTTTATTCAGGTGACAAAGGAGCCAAAGGCTTATCAGGGGTTTCTGGAAAAAAGGGAAAAGCAGGTATGCTATCTATCCTTCTTTGCAAAATAGTCACATCTCCTGGGTTTTTGATTTCAGGGTTGGTTTGTCTGGAGTTTCATAAAATCTTGTGACACACGTGAAGAATTAAGAACAGAATAAATGAACAGGAAGAAACTGAAAAAGTTTTGTTAAGCAAAAGGAAGGCTTGGGTAGGCACATGACTGATTCCTATGGATATACCAACACAAAATATGGAGAAGACTTACCTAAATTAACAGGCATCATTTGACATCACAAAAACTAGCACATAGACAGACCAGCAGTACATTTATACTGGAACTAGATGTTTATTAATAGCAAAAGAATGAAGTCATTTAAAAGCTTCCTAATAGGAACATGGGGATGAAAAAAAAATTTTAGATAGGGCATAATGTGTTGTCAAAAGCATGCAATACATTTGCTTACAGGAGGAGAATTCAGATCTGATGATCCAGAATGTTCTTCTCAGTCCTACTAACCTTGAATGTTTTCCCACCTTGAATGTACAGTTGCATTCATTTTTAAGAGATTTCATATATGCAATGCCAGTTTGGTTTTTAATGGGAAACTATCAGCAACTTACTTTCTTCCTGAGAATAACAGGAACAAACAAAACCTACACCAAGACAGATTTCAGTTTACTGACAAAAATATAGCTGAGACTTCAGTGCTTGAAAGTTATTGATTATCTGAGCTGGTATCAACTCTTCCTGCTGTACCACAGCTGTATGCAGCAATTCACTAACACAGTCCTTCTAACAAAAATTTGCTGATCCCACCTCTGTGCATACTCACAAAACTCCTTCACTGAGAAAGCAGCAGTTCCCCATTTCATGGATATTGTTGTTTCTACTGGAAGGCCAGGGAACCTGTGCTGTTTGTGGATACAAAGGTAGACCTTTGGCATGCAGATGTAACACTAACACTGTAGGGATCACCATGACAAGCCACATCTCCGCAGCTTGATGGAATCCATAGTGAGAGAGGCAGAGCATGTGCAAATCCCACACTGATAGAGGTGGAAATAAGATGGCAAACTCTTCTATTCAAGCTTTAAAAAAGTAGGGATTCTTAAGCCAGCTGGCAAGGGAGTGTACAGAGCCACAATATTATGGGCTTTGATCAACAGAAGTATGGCGAGCAGAGCAGGGTGAGAACGGCTCTCCACAGGTGGAGGCCAAGTCTTTGGGAGGTTTGGAAGTGGGCTATAGATGACTCTTCATGCACAGACACAAGTGCTTCTGAACAGATAAATCCTCTATCCTTTGTATTGCATCAGGCACAGTCTGTGACTGTGGAAGATACCGCAGAGTTGTGGGACAACTGAATATCAATGTTGCCCGTCTTAACACGTCCATCAAGTTCTTGAAGAATGGTAAGGGTCCTTACTTATTTGGTGTGATGTATTTGGCTCCTATAACATTTATCATTGCTGTTCTTCTACCATTGCTGCTCTATGGTAGCATCCACAGATGACCTAGAGAGAGGGACCCACTGTGTGAGGCACTATGAAAACATACAGAAAAGAGAATGTCTTACACCTCTAAGGATATAAACTGAAAAAAACCCCAGAAAAACTAAAAGCAAAAACAACACAGAAATTATCATCAGCACAACAGAATCATGAAAAGCACAAGGCATGGCTTGTGAACTGCTTCTGCACGGTCAGTCTGCTCAGGCTCAGTGGCCACTCTGGCAATGAAAAGAGGAAGTTTGTGCCATTCTGCTACAGAAAGGCAGGAAAAGCAGTAGGAACCTCTTGATCTTTCTGCCACGCAGGAAGGCTGCAGACACAGTACTCCTAGAGCTCCCCTAAGTGCAAGCATCATTTTCCTGTAACAAGGGACCAACACTCAAAGATGTGGGTTGTAAGAAGCCACGTTTGCAGGCAGCACTGTCAGGTGGACAGTGCAAGCTGCCCCTACTGAAAGGAAGGAAGCGCATTTCCTGGCATAGCAGAGATTTTGAGAAGGCCTCACCACTGCTTCTAGGACTAGGTCTGTATCAGTAAGTTAAACGTGTTTGAGACCTGGCACTGTGGGCAACCAGCACAGAACAGCATTTATCTATACTATAAATCCTACAAAATTCAACACCATATTATCAGGAGTGTCCCTCTACTAACTCCTCAACTGTGCCTGGGGTAACTCTTGAGATGTTTGGAAAGTGTTAGCCACCCCAGACCAAAGCCCTGCTCAGGACCATCCATGAGAAGGGACAAGCAGCTTCTAGCTACCCAAGCATGCTCTGTGGCACAGCTTAATTCACTAGCAGATAGGCTGGTGGAGAAGTTCACCTTTTAAAGCTGCTGAGCAGCCACAGTTTTCTTCCTAGTCAATGTCACTTAGTGGTTTCAGCAGCTCTGATTATCAGGCTTTATTTAAAATGTCTTATTTTAGCAGTGGCATTGGTTTTCCTCTACATGGAAAGAGTCTGAAAAGCTATCTAGACCCCTGTGTTTCTATCCATGGGCACTCTTTCAGAATCTGTAGTCAAAAACATGCCAAGCAATGGGGATGACCAGAGTTAGACATTGTTATCTGACCATGTAGCATACCTTAATTTGATTAGTACTAAATATCTGTGAAGTAAAATGTGTCACAGAAGACACATGCAATCAGGACTGAATAGTTCTTGTCCTAACATGTGCAAGGTACTTGTCAGTCCCATTAATAGCATCAGTCTCTGATCATGTCCTCACTATTCATCACATATTCAGGGGTGGGAATACTTTTCTTTTCTCCCTTTTATTAATTCTAATGTAAAAATCATCACATTGTGATATTAAAACAGAAGCACCTTCAATATCTGTTGACATGCCATTAAGCAATTTCGTTTTCCTCTTTTAAAGTTATAGCAGGTATCAGGGAGACAGATGAGAAATTCTATTACATCGTGAAAGAAGAGAAGAATTACAGAGAAGCCTTCATCCACTGCCAGGACAGAGGAGGAACACTGGCCATGCCTAAGGATGAGGCAACCAACACCCTGATTGCTGACTACATCTCCAGCAGTGGCCTCTTCCGAGCCTTCATTGGGCTGAATGACATGGAAAAAGAAGGACAGTTTGTGTATGCAGATAACAGCCCATTGCAGAACTACAGTAACTGGAAGGAAGGGGAGCCTCATGACCCAGTTGGTCATGAGGACTGCGTGGAAATGCTCAGCACGGGAGAGTGGAACGACTCTGAATGCCAAGTCACCATCTACTTTGTCTGTGAGTTCTTCAAAAAGAGGAAATAAAACTGCATCAGAATGTGCCTGGCACCTGCTGTACATACAATAACCCCTCTTCCTTCATCCACCGCTGGGAGAGCAACCAGGGACAGGCCTCAGTCCACCTCACTGGATTAAGCAACAGCAACTACTGTTAAGATGGCTGTGACCATAAAGTTAGCACAGCTCTGCAGAAGGCATCCAGCCAGTTGTGAATTCTTATTTCCTTTCTATGTGCAGCTTAGGGTAAGCATCTCTATCTGGAATTTAGGGGCAAATTTAAAGCATGCAGGGGTGAATATGATTTCACTAATGCCAGAAATAGTAAACTCACTGGTATATTAATTACTGACATGCTTTGCAAAGTCCACAGATGGAAAGAGTGTGATCTCTATTTATCTTTTATCTGCACAGGAAGCCCCAGTAATTTCCCTGGTGACTGGGAGAACAGATTTGCAGTTTCTCCTGGAAAAAATCCTTCTTTTTTTAGAATAGTACAGTAAGTTGGAATGGATCTCTGGAGATCATCTGGTTGAATCTTCCATGCAAAGCAGGCCAAACTTCAAACTTAGATTATCAGTTGTTATACTCTCCTTAATTTGGCTGTGCAATTATATTGCCCGATATGCAGGGGAGGAGTCACTTATCTCTACTTCCAACTCTATTGTCCATCAGGCTGGTCTGAGGTGCGAGCAATTAACTTAGCACTGGCACTTCTACAGGCAAGCCTGCACAGCTTATAGGCAACACAAGAATAGATGGAGCAGTTCTAGCCTCTGATGTCCCCCAAAATACGTGAAAAACATAGAAAAGTCTGTCACAAAGAGAATACTGCAAAGGAAGCAACACCACTGCTGTAGGCTGTGAACAGGCACATGTAGTACCAGCTATACCAACATGCATTGCTGGTCTCACAAGTGATTCTAGGAATGTGTTAACTCCCCAGCCAGTGATATTTGTCTAATGCTAAAATCACCAGCACCTTTGCAACACAGGAAGCAGCTATAGAACAGGTTTTATCCCGTAAGAACACAGATTTAGGTATGGCTGAGCAACTTAGTCATGCACTTCAGCAGGACTCTCGACAAATGATGGGCAGCAAGTGTGAAGACTTTGCTGTCAGTGCCCAGCCACTCGGATCTCCACGTCAGTATGCCCACAATGGATCACATTTATATATCTTTAACAATACTGAAGGAACTCTTCAGACACATCAACCGTTTTGCCTTCAGAAGTGACCTGTTCTTAGTTCTGATTCACCTTTCCTCACAGCAGGAGATGTCAAGAGAAACCCTAGGGCCCCTGTGATAAAGTTCTATAGATTTTTTTTCCCACTTGACACTGAAAATGAAGGAATGCTACTTAGAGGCTAAGGAGAATGCCAGATACAAGGCACAGTGCAGTAATATACCTTACAGGTCACTCAGAGCACCGGTTGCACATAGTCTTCCTCTGTGTAAATGAAGAGCTGGACACGCCATCAGCTACTAACACTGAGGGTCAGGTCCAAGTCTCCCTTCTACTGCTGTGTACAAGCACTGCAAAGACAACCAGACAACAGTCAATATTTCCTCAGCCTCACCCTCAACAGGAAAATCCTCCAAACCATTTAGCTGGTTGTTAGTTTGTCTCCAAGCTCATCTCTGACCAATGACCAATGCAGGAGCATCCCAGGAGACTCTGTGACTCAGAACCACTCTTGTAATCCAGTTTCTCTGCCACTTGTTCCTCCAGAAAATCACCTGTTGCTACCAGCAGTACATACCTGTGCTGCTACACACCCTCCAGGGAACTATTCAGATGTGTGAATGAAGGGGTGGGATCACATTTCTTTGCTCCCCTACTATGCTACAAGAGTATCTGGCAAATAGGTTCACTTAGCACAACATAACCCATCCTGAATTGTTCCCTTCCTGGGACTTGGTATCTCCCAAAATTAAGCAGAATTACACTTTTTAGGATTTATAGTAATAGAGTCATTAAGATAAACACTTAAGTTTTAAAATCATTAATAGATAATAATAAAGAATTAACAACTAATTCAAGGCAAAGTTTCTTGAGGAAGCTGCATCCCAGGGCTGCTAGCCTCACTCACAGCAGGCCTGTTCTTTCTACTGATGCAGAAGTGGCACAGTAACAGCCCTGTGGGTAGGCACAATCACATTGATATCATCTCTGCAAGTCATCTTCACTTCTGACCCAAAAAAGTCTCCAAAACACGCTTTCCACATTGGAGATCCAAATTGTGGAACCCCCTCACCATACTGAGACCACTGTCTGACAAAATCCAGAGGTGTACTTAATGCATCATTTCCTCCTGTTCTTTAGGAGGAAACTAAGAGAAGATGAAAGATGAGCAATACTTTGCTGCAGAACCAAGCTCTGTCTAAGACTGGACCAAGTACTCACCTCCGTGTACAAAATCAGAGAGTATGTGTCTAAATTGAAACTCTTTTTTAGGAGACTGTGACTTATAAGTAATCCTGGAGTATGTTCCATGTATGGGAAGGAATGACTGTCACAGTCTCTGGCTGCATGGCTTAGGGAAGTGACCGAGGAACTTGTATTGGGTTTCTGCAGCAGAAAGTCTGGAACTGCCCACTTCCTCCATTCTCCTCTTCTCCTACCACACCAGCTTCATCCTTTCTCAAACAGAAAAAAAACCCCAAACAAACAAAACCCAAACACCCACAATATATTCATGTAACACTGGGCAAGGCTATACCGGTTGAAAAAAGTAGACCTGGGTTGGTCGTTCCTTTGCTCACAACAGAAGAGGGACAGGAAAGGAGCACAGCACAGATGTTCAGGCTGGCCAGGCATAAGTGTGATCAGGTGCTTGTGCAACATGCACGCTGCACTAGGCCCAAGTTAATAAATTCTGCCAAGAAGCCACTCATAGACCAAGTGGAATAAAAAAAAAGCTATCCCACACAGGAAACCTAGCAGGCGGGTCCATACAGCTGCTGAGCAGGAGGATAATCCTTTCCCTCAAGCTCCTGGCAGCGCTTCCTCCAGAACAGTCAGGATGCCGTTAGCTGCCTTTGCTGCCAGGGCACACTCCTGACGCACGGGCAGTGTGCTCTCTGCCAGGACTCTGAAGAGCCTTCTCAGCAAAGCCAGTCAGCCCCAGCTTGTAAGGATTCAGTATTTCCAGACAAAGGAAACCTTGCATTTGTCCTTGATGAATTTCATAAGGTTCCTGTTGGCCACTCCTCCAGCCTTCCTAGAACGCTCTGTATGGCAGCCCTGCCCACCCATACATCCACTCTTCCCTTCAATTTGGTGCCATCTCCAAAGCTGATGAAAGAGGACTTCATCACCTCCTCCAAGTAATTGATAAAAATCTTAAACTGGACAGTCCCAGTATATAGACCACTGTAGCACTCTATTTGTCCACTGGTTAGAGTACAACTCATTAACCACTCTCCTCTGAGCCAAATAATTCAATGGATTTTTCCCCATCTGGTTGTCCACCTCCTCCATTCAGCAATGGTCCCGCATTTTCCTTGCTCAGCCTTTTATACTGAGGTAACAGTGGAAGCTCTTCTTGTTATGCTTCCTATGCAAGTCTCAACTGCTTTATAGCTTTGGATCCCTTGAGGCTACTCCTACCTATACTCAGGCAATGTTTCTAAATTCTTCCACTGCAGCCTTTCCCTGCTTCCATCTCCTCTAATCTAACCTTTTGCATTAGAGCTCCACCAAGATCCCTGCTTAGACACACCGGTCTAATAAAAATTATCACAGAAGCAATATAACCCATTAAGAATATATTTTCCTCAAACTTTTCAAATAATCTCACATGGGTATTAAGCAGATACATTTCTTTCATTGCCTTTAATCTGTTCAATCATTTTAAATAAAAAATTTTCAATAAATAAAATAAAAAATAATAAAAAATGTATCATGCAGATCAATGGAGTGCCACGTTCTCAACCACAGCCACGAGACTATACAGGCATCTCCATTCAGTTTCACATACAGTCTTAAACAGTCCATTGTAGTTGTAGTTCAAGAGGCTGAAATGGTTATTAAGAGATGCAGTTTGACACTGTTTATGATTATAAAAATAGCAAACATGTCACAGAGAGAGAGATTAATTTATGGTTATTTGGAAAGCATTGCTCTAGACTGTCTTGCTTATTTATGTTTCCACAGGTACAAAAGCCATGAAGTATCATTTCTTTTTTCCGCTCTCTTTTACTGATGTCATGAGTAACCTAGTCAACGTGTAAGAAAGAACAAGCAAGATCAAAGCAATAGCTCAATCTGGTTTGCTTTTAAGCTTGTAAGGGAGAAAAGCAAATGGTAGAAGAATCTTCTGCCTACCTGCTGCATGCAGCATTCCTGACTGCAGCCCCAGGGCCCCACCCACTCCTGGACTGGAAAGGTTTCTCCATGAAGATGTTTCAACACAAGGAGGAAAAGTTTCACTTGGTTTTCAGTAGGTAGGTGGGACCAGGAACTTGCATGGCCCTGTTTTGCAGATAGCAGTGGCAACCTACTGAAGCATAGTCGCTAAGTACACAGAACTCTCAGTGGCTGGTTAGTGTGTACGATCCTGTGAATTTCTGACTTCTGAATGCCTAAGAGCCTTAACATCCTCAATGCTATACTTGTGCTTAAATTCCATGGAAGTTCTGTGCCTAATCAAGTGCAGCTCTACAGATGCTGGGGAGTAAAGGGGCTGTAGTTCCTCATTGGTATCATGCAGTAGAGCATGGGTGCATCTCCAGAGGCATGACCTTCTCAAACCATGCAATTTCATTATGTATCTTCCTTTTTGTTGCATTTTTCTTTGCTTATGTGTTTTACAAAATAGACATAACTTTTTAAAAGTAGATATGCCAATTATTACTTTGGCCTTTTTGTTGCAGACATAGTTCAATCCTTAAAAGTAGAACAATATAAGCAATGCCTTTTTGGAAACAGATTTCAGTCATGAATCCCCTGTTCATTTTTCCCCCTTACTAGATGTTTCAAGTCTTTGCTATCTTACTAACCTCTCAGCAGTGAATTGTATAGCAAGAAATGCTAATTTTTCCAACTTCACACAATAAAGTCTGTTGCCCCACAACATTCCCTGAGCACGTGGGGCACTCTACCATGTGGAGGGTGGAAGGAGCAACAATGATGATCAGTCACTCAGTAGAAGATTAAAAATGTCCAGAAAAATGTGCATACAGAGTTGGTGGATGCTTAGCGTGTGAACTGAGGAATTTACTTCCCACTGCAATCCAGTTTATAGGACCTGAAAATGCTTTAATGCTTGTCAGTAGATCCAAAACCAAATCTCAGTTACACAGCTCAGGAATCCTGGAGCTTTCTGCAAGTTCACCTACACAAGAGAGAGGGCTTTCTTGGGACCTGAAGAAGCAGAAATACCTTCTCTGCAAAACCAAGGACAATTACAAGCCTTTACTTATGAAAGGCACATTTTTCCCATTCCTGCTTTCTCAGATATGAACATTTTCCCATGTACGTTCAAACCAGTGGACCCATCAAAGTTTAAGGAAGGAATGTATATTAAACTGTACTACACTGTTTTCTCCTTGGACAGGATAGTGTGTAACAGATGGTAGTGACTGTGCACGCTATGCCACTCTCATAAAAGAGAAAATAATAATAATAGTAATAACAAAAGAAGAACTCTACATCAAGACTATCCAAGTAGCTATGAGAGTTTGCAAAGCAGAGGGGGGAAGGTTATGGAATAAAGATAGGTATCCTTTTTATCCTCTCAAGTTGTTCTTATTACATATAACTCATCAACTTCCTGAGGATTCAGACTTCGTGTGTTAGTTCTTCCCAACACACAAGGATGTGATTCCTAACTTAGAGACATGACACTGATGATGGTATCATCAATCCCTACATGCAGTCCCTTTTGGTCGTTGCAGACAGTTGGTTTTCACTGTGCATAGAGAAGGGTATTAGCCAGTCCCTATTCCCACAGACATGAGGCTTACTAGAAAAGCTAGTAACAAGGCCCAGCTGCTTGCACAGTCAGCAAAAAATGGGAAGTAGAGAAGAGATTTGGAAAAGGTTGAAGAGAGCCCCTCAGAAGCACAGCCCTGCACTGGTCTATCTGGAAGACCAATTCTTGGGGAAGGAGCGTGAGTATGCCTTGTAGGAACTCAACACAACCCTACAATGAGAAAGATGTTGGGTTTTTGGTTTGTTTTTTTTTTTTTTTTGACTAATAAGGTTAGCAAAAACATGAAAATAAAGATTTTATAAAGAACAGCCAGACTGGGACCATGTGAGACTGTGACTCAGCTTCAGAGGTACCACTTGGACTATGGATTGGCATGAGAGGCTGAGAGGCTCAGAAGTCTCTGGAAGGAAGCTAGAGCATGCTGATACAGCTTCCGGCATGGATGGATTTGCTCTAGGAACTTATTCTACTGGGCTTTGACAGAAAATAAAACACAGACTTGGAATGCAAAGAAAAGAGCATAACAACATTCTTCATTCACTATGTCAAACATGTTTGGAACCAAGTATATACATATGGTATCCACAGTCTCTTCAGGTGACATGGAGTCAGTCCCTTCAGTGAACCAGCCCAGGCTTTTATTTGACTCATTTTAAGCATATTTTATGTTTACATCCAAATCACTGCAGAAAACACTGAACTAGTTTGGTCCAGGGATTTATCTCACCTAACTTCAGTTATCTGCAAGGTAGATGTTCACACAGGGCCCAGTAACCATAAGCTTCATTTGCAGTCAAGAAGCAGATGCAGATTATTCATATGTTCTATTTTCAAATACCTACCTTAGTACGAAACAAATTATTCCTCAAATGTGGCTATTTCTTTCCTGTTTGTAGTGGGGGGTCTACTCAGGTAGCTCAGAGATACACACAGGCACTTAGTCAGCTCAATCCCATTGTGGTTTCTTTCATTATGTACCAGAAACTCAAAAGGACTTCATGCAAGGTTAACTATTTCTTTCTAAGTACAGATAGATGTAGAAGTGTATGAACACAACATTACTCCTGTACAACAAATTACATCTTCAAAGTATCTTATAAACACTAACTACACAGCAATTAGACTATTCTATTAATAAAATAACACACAGAATAGTGACCTATTTATACTTTTCTATTATGTAAAATTAATGAGCTGTGGTTTTGGACCACTGATTCATCCTTCTTCCAAATACCTGTGGATTAAAATTTAAGCTACTTAAATAGCTCCATAAAATTACTAGTAGAAAATGGCAAGGCAAGTATTTGAAATGCACTGCTACAGATTGTAAACACTCAGAAGGATATGTGAACATAAGGCTCCATCCCAAATCAGATTCCAGAGCAGAAGAATAATTTTGGTTAAAGGTGTGGGGAGGTTGCTGTTTTAAGTTTATTTGGTTTTATTTTTTAATCATTATTTTGTAAATAAACTACAAAATTTTCCTAGTAGCTAATTCATCATCCCCTTCACTCCCCTTATCAAGCATCTCTGAGAACACTGTGGAAGTCCACTGGGAGGAGTTGCTCACTACAGAGGGTGAAAACACTCACTAAAGGAACACATACAAGAAGTGGCAAGATGTCAGGAAGTCAGATACTAATGAACACAAGAAACTATTAGCACTTGTGAGTGACTGAAAATATCCATTAATATTATCTGTGTGAGTAAATTCTGTGTATGTCACACTGAAAATCATGAAGGGAAAGTGAGATAGTTGGCATTGAACTTATTTTTTATAGTCTAAGCCACATCTTAACAGAGTCTGTCTCAGTGTGAAGACAACATGAACCACTTCACCTTCCTCAATGATTCATAAGACAAAGGATGTTAGTAGAACCACAGATTGTTTTTGTCTCCAGAAATTGCATATGTACTGCATGTAATACTTATTTCTTCACTGAAGGACGCCAGGCTAACAGGAATGCAGTTTAACTGGTTTAAGATTTATGAAAGGAAAAAACCTCAAACCTGTTTGCTTTCCTACAAATCAAAACCTACTTGATCAAATGCTTAAACTTACCAAAACACTGTGAAAGAATCTGAAGCTGGGTTCGGTATGAACTGTGTAATTAAGATAGGCTTGAATAAATAGATTCACAATCATTCCCTGCTTATAAATTCTTGTCAGTTCTTTTTATTTGCAGCTGAGATCCCTCCAGCCACTTCCCCAGAACAGGACTTCCTTACACAGGCAAGAATAACCAAAGTTTTTTATCAAATTCATGGTCTTTTGAAACAAAGATATTGTTCCTACATGTTATACTAATTTCTGATGTTGGTTCAGCACTTGGTGAGCCAGAAGCAGGTACCATATGGAACTTGCCATCCATATCTGGGCTGGTTTTTGGAGGATGTAAAGACAATCAGCGAGCAGCATTTCTCAATCCTGCATCAGAAAATCGTGCATTAGAAATAGCATTTGTGTTCTGTAAGGGGCCTCCAGCTCCTGCAAACACCTGAGTGCCCTATGGGAACTTGAACTACCACAAGAAAGTTCATAAGCACCAGAGGCACAGGATTCTTAGTGGCTGTTGTCAAAGCCCATTTTGAGATGAAGTACAGTCAAAAAAGTATTACAGGTCTGCCAGTGATTCTGCTGCTGAAGAGCTTCCTCTCAGCCTTGTAGCTTCAGTAGTTACTTTAAGTAGCAACAGCTGCCAGTAGAATAAGACCCTGTTATTTTAAGCAAACTGAAACTACAAAGATAGGTTAGTTATGATTCACTTAATGATGCCTGTACTAACATTCAAACAGCTCTTTTCCATCCTACTAACAATCAGATAAGGCCTAATTATGTGTATACATTGTAACACTAAGATAAATCCTTTCTATTTACAACTGAATAAACTCAGAGCGCTTTGAAATCCAAAGGCTCAGTCCATTTGCAGCAGTGTTTTTATGCTATTTCAAAACATTACAAACCTTTTTTATACCACATATGTTAATATGTCTCCTTGCTTATCCTTCCTGAATTCATTCATCACAAAATGAAGGCACCATTGTGTTTTGCTTAATTATCCTTTGCCTTCTATTGGATTTTTAGCCAGAAATTTGTTCAATAAAACAAACAGTCCCCAAAAAGCAAACAAACTGCAACTAAGGGGAAAGAAGTGACTCCTGTCAGCACTGATAGTTCATCAAAACAGTAGATACAAACTCATGACCAATGAGAGGTAAGATTGGAGGCAACACATTATGATTAAAGATTAGTACATCAAGCCTTGACTGATGACAAAGTGAGAAGAGCCCCATGCTACCAGCAGGACTGATGGCACAGTGCTGTGCTGCAAAGGCAGCACTTAGCATGTCCTCCTCCCGTGCTGCTGAATTCAGGTACCTCTGCAACAAGCTGAACTGTTCCTCTTTTACACCATGGAACAGGAGGGGGACAGGAGAAAAAACCTTTTAAATATTGCTGCTGTGCAGTTGTCTACCAGCTTCCCTGGACAATTCTGTCTTAAACGACCATTGTCATTTACTCATCCATCATCTACAAGGATGTTATGCTCCAGTTTGTACCTCTGACTTTGTAACTTTCCCATTCCTTGTTGGGAACAATCCACACAACTCAAACAAAAGGTAGACTGACACACGGGACTGCAGTATAAGTAATTTTCATATCCAGCATAATGTGTGTCTATGTTTCTTTCAAAATACTAATTTATCTCTTCTAATCCCTACAGTTTATATGTGATGGTTAATAGATGACTGAAGAGTTTCATAATTGAATGCATTTTTCTAATGGCCAGTCACCTGGGGGAGAGGGAAAATTACAGCATCAGTACCAGTTATTTTAATTTCTTTATATACCAGAGATATGCACATATCACATCACTATATGTGGTACATACAATTAATAACTTTTATTATCTAGAAATGATAGCAACTGGTCTTGTGGTTCTGTGACATTGCCAACTTTACATTACAATGCTACAAGCCTAAGGACACGAAGGGGAAGGAGTTTGGAGTTAATGTAACAGTTATGCAAGAGAATTTTTTAGTCCTTTTGGTTGTATAGACAGACCTTCCTATGTACAGTGAATCAATATACTTCGGTCTGTTTGCTGACTGGTGGACTTGAAGCAGCATCCTTAGTTCACCCTGTAACATGCCAAGATGCAACTAGTTACATAAAAATGATATTAAAAAACAGTCCAAGACAAACATGTGTCTTTGCCATGGAAACTTAAATATGCAATCCTGATACTAATCTCCTAAAGAATCCAGATTTTTTAAGATTCAGACAGTACATGAATCAATATACAAAGAATCCCACATGGCATTGCAGTGCATCCTCCCAAACACGGGAGAAATCATCAAAACAACTACTTTCATTTAAATGATTAGGAACTAGGGAAAAGTACTGCCATAAATCTATTGTGCAAACTTATACCTAACAATGAACTTAAACTTTATTGTGAAAACCTACTGAAATTCAAGCAAATCAGTGCTAAAAGGAATGCGAAGATTAAAATGAATGGTATTTACAAGCAAGAAAAAATGATTGCACATGGCATGTAATCATCAGTAAAATCCCGTGCTGTTGGACTTCACGCAGATTAATTGTGGAGCTGGGCAATAAAACTGTAAATGTTTATGAACAAGTGTTATTTGTTCTTCTCTGTATAAGATAAGGATAACCACATTTCTTGTTCCAAATCATAAACTGATCAACCCAGTTTTCCACCCACTCAGATTTCTCCCTCTGCAGGGCAGTCTCAACAGATTTAGGGCCTGACTGTGAAATTAATTGGACATATGGTCTCCAGAATACAACCCCAAGAACAAACCACCTACACCTAATCACTTAGGCACAAGTCTGAATCCCATTTCCTTCTAAAACAAATCCAGACCAGGACCTGTAGGCATGTGCCTCTGGAGCCTGGAACACTTCCCTGAAGATAAATGGATGGGACACAAGGTTCACTTTTAAAATAGGTCTATAGGAGAAATATTAGCTCATCTGAGATAACCAGTGGAGTAAAGCACTCAGAAAAGAGGAGAGCTCAGGCTCAGTGCCTTCCTTAGCCTAACAGGGATTCAATCCCACATCTCCTTAAAAGTGCAAAAGGTATACAGCTACAAAAGGCATAGGGATGAGGGGAGAGCACAAAAAAAGAATAAAAACTGTTGCTTCTTCCTCCTTTAGAAGACACGATTTCAAAGCTAAGCAGCCATTACTGTGTACAAACATCTCAAACCTATTTATGTACTGGGTATACTGGAAGCACAGATGAGTTTTCTTTAGGAGACCAGAGCTTGAATTGGGGAAGGCAGGCTTCTCCAGCTGAGACATTTCTTGTCATCACAAAAGCACAACTGAGGAACATCACGCATCTAAAAATAAAAGAATAAAAACATTGATGCTCTATCTGGTTCAACCTCCGGAGCAGCTTCCCACATTTGTATGAAACCTTCTTAAAATGTAACATTTAAAATAGCAGTTGTATTTGCAGCTGATAAACCCCCAGAAACACTGCACAGGGTAACGCTGGGTGAAAACGCTTAGCCATTCCAGAGACAGGACACCCCATCCTACCCCACACAAGGGGAAATAACAAAAATGTTGTATGATGCCACATCCTCCACGTGGGGAGGGTATCTAGACCAAGAAGCATAAGGAAACACATTCTAATTGATCTGATAAAAAACATTACCATTCTAGACCCTCACCTACTCAAAGCTTTCACAAGAAATAAGCATTTTCTATTACTTTTAATGAGTTGTACATGGTTGAGTCAGATTGACCAAAAAGAAGAAATGTTTCTGGTATTTTGAATGGGCAACCTTGTAGGTTCCTTAAAAAACAAGATGCAACCGTGTAATTTTGAATCGTCAAATATCTATAACCAGAAGGTAAATAACAACCTTTTGCAAAATGGCATTAGGAAATAACGCCCTAAGTCCGGCTGGGTCTGACTCAGGCCTTGCAAACGTGTAGCGCTGCACCGACGTGGAAACACTGCCCGCGCCCCGGGGAAGCCGAAAGCCACCGGCCGGGCACGGCATGGCTCCTCGGGAGAGCCGGCCGGGCCGGACCACAGCTTCCTCCAGCCCCTCCTAACAGCGGGCACAGCGCTTGGCACGGGGAAACTGCTCCGCCGCGGCCTCCGTCCAGGGAGGCCCGGGAGCCCGGCCGGGCGTGGTGAAGCGGTGCAGCTCAGGTCCTCCGCACCCCAGGGACGCCCGCCCAGGCCCGGGCGAGGCGAGGCGAGGCGAGGCGAGGCGA
>JANIJG010008350.1:3096-50727 GCA_024611175.1 Megaceryle torquata | reverse complement strand
GGTGCAGCTCAGGTCCTCCGCACCCCAGGGACGCCCGCCCAGGCCCGGGCGAGGCGAGGCGAGGCGAGGCGAGGCGAGGCGAAGCGGGGCGGGCCCGGCGCTGGGGCGGGCAGGAGGGAGGTGGCCGGGGCGGCGCGCACGGGCTCGCCCGCACCTGCTCCCTCCTTCGCCGCCGCCTCGTCCTCGCCCACCTGGCCGCGGCTCGGCCGTCCCCACCGCGCTCGGCAGCAGCTGCCGCCACAGCAACATGTTGCCCAGGGGAGCCTCGTCCATGCCGCCGCCTCCCAACCCCGCTGCCTACTTCCCGCCCCCCCGGGTCACTCTGCCCTCCGGCCTGGAGATCCTGCGCACCTACTCAGGAGCCGTCATCTTCCTGGAGATCGTGAGTGCGACGGTGGCGGGGGACGGGACAGTACGGGGGAGCGGGCGGGCACCGGAATTCCCACGCTTTTCCCTCCCTCCGCGCCTCGCCGTCCAGCGCCGCCTCTGTCCCGCGTGGGCGGCGGTGCCCGGAGCCGGGGGAAGGTGCCGCTGCCCGGGCAGCACCAGCAGCAGCCCCGCGTCGCCCGCGCTCCTCACCTGCCATTTTGTGAGTGGGAAAAGTGCGAGCGGCCGAGGCTGCGGCAGCGGGGAGCCCCCGGGCTGCCCGGCTCCCGCCCCGGGGCTGGGGTCTGGATCGCGGGGCTGTGCCGGGAAGGCCAGTGGGGACCCGTCCTCCATGCCTCCGGCCTGCCCTGGGGCGTGTGATCACCTCGGGCCGGGCAGCGCCGCAGCGCTTACCCCCGCCATGGCCGGGCGGCTCCGGGAGGCCGCAGAGATGGGTTTCACGGAGGTTGGTTAAGCTGTCGAGGACTTTGAGCCACGTAGAGTCCCAGACTCAAATACCCACCATGAGAGTTACACTGTTTTTTGGTTGTGTGTATGTGTTACGGGTCCTGGGTCAGGTCCCGGGAGTACGTTTAATTCCATGAGCGTGTACGACCTTACTGGTGTACACAGGGCTGAGGAACTTTGAGCTGAGCCTGAGTTTGAGGTTCTGCAGAGGTGTGCTAATAACTAGTAGGAGGGGGAAAAAAAACCCAACTTGGAAGAATTGATCTGATATTACTAACATTTGTTTTCTTTATGGTTAGAGCAGAATGCTGCTTGGGTCCCAGTCTGTGTGATGGATCCCGCCTTGCAAGCTGTCAAACTGCACTTGAGCAAAGAGCTCAGAGCACAAGTTCAGGCTCTAAATCAGGCCCTGGGTCAGTAGGGACAAAAAGTTAATTAGGCTGGCAAACCTATTATACATCTGACAGCCAAGCTGGACAGATGTAGTGTGAGGAAAATGGTACAAGAGTGGGCGCTGAGATTAGCAGTCTCTTTCCATAGTTTCTAAATTTAATTTTAAAGAAGCCTGCAAAGCTGGACATTTCAAATACTGAAAACATTTCATGTGTCTCTGCTTTTTGTTTAACAGACACTTTCTGCTATCCCTTCTGCTTCCCCACTGCCCATCACTATCTGGTCTCTGTGTAACAGACTTGTACCTGCAGTCTTGTGAAACTAGAGAAAGTTTGGTTCTTCACAGCAGCTAAAAAAAGGACCCTAGAGAACAACTTGAAGGCTAATACATAAACCCTTGGGAGCTTTGAACTGAGACTAGCAATGCAGTTTACATACGTGCTGCTGCAGTGTAACATGAGAGGCGAACCAACTAATTTTATGGTTGGCATCTTTTGAAAGGTATCTTTTATCCCACCTTGATTCAAAAGAAAGTTCTCTGAATCTGAAAATGTAACATCTGGCTTTGTAGTTGTAAATCTATAGGACTTAAACAGGAAAGTAGTAACTTGCTTGGAAACTGATTTTAGCTGTCACTACACAGCATGTTGGATTATGAAGTTAAATCTTTATGTAATGAATGAACATACTTCAGATGGCAATTACGATTTTCTCCAGTTATCCTTTCTTTATAAATCAGCAGGATTTACAAGGAGTAATAGTACCCTACCTTAGGCCAAGAGCTGATTAAACCAGGCAAGTCTTAGAGCATATAAATTCTCCATCATCTCATCATACCACAGCATCCCCAGCACTTATTTGCTGTGACCAGGTATGCTGAAAAGAAAATTGTTGGTGCTGAATTCTTCCCTGGGTTATGATAATTCTGAAAAACTGTTTCTTTTTAGTAATTACAACACCATTTAAAACTTGCCTTATTCTATATTCTAGCTTTTCCTTTCATTTTATTGCTTAATGTGTTCTCTTTCAGCTTTTAATTACAAACCCTTTGAAAATATAGGATTCAGTTTAATTTCTCTTTTCCATTGCATCTGATAAGGACTACAAAACTAAACAGGATGAAGTTGAACCCAAATCTGTTGTACATCCTTGTCATGCCAACTTCATTATTTATATATAGATTTGTGTATGTGCGTGCGTGAACCAAAATGAGAGTAAAGGTAGAATTTTCAGCAGCAGCATGCAAATCACCCAGGTTTGTAAATCTTTTTTTGAAGACTAGTTTAAGAGCTTTTGAAAATTTCATCTTACTGGCACTTAGTGCCTGTCATTTCTGAGAATGTCTTTGGGCTCTCTCAGTACTTTTCAAGCGTTTCCTCTTGGGTCCTAAAAGAAATCTGAGGATGTGCTAAGATGTGATATTAGTGCTTAGGCAGAAAGGATTGAATAAAAGTTACCTGTCAGTTCATCATCTGTATTCCTTTACTTGCAGCTGTTTGGAACGATAGTCTGGATTTTGGTAGCTTGTACCCAAATTCCACTGCCGCTGCTACAGGGATGGGTAATGTTTGTAGCAGTGACCGCGTGGTTCCTGTCCATTGTGTTCCTGTGCGTGTTCCTCTTTGGTTATGCAAATAGAATTGCTGTCAACTGGAACCAGATGGTAAGATTTATTTAAATTTTTTTGTTTATTTAAGGATTTCCTTTGTTTCATACACTTGGAATCATGTAGAAATACTGATCCTTAGTCTTAATGCCTGGCCTTCTGTTATAGTGGAAATTTTTTCAAAACTGGAAAAAGTAAGAGTAGGGCTACAAGGATGATGGAGGAAATACAGGACCTTCTGTGGTGGAAGCTGAAAGACCTCAGCTTTTGAAACTGGATGAAGGAGTATGCTTGTTCTCTATGAGCACATAAAGCTCATGAGCAGCAGGAAGAGGAATAGTTTAACAAGGTACGGCAATAAATTAATTTAAATATCCAGAATTTATTGTGGACTGGAAATCAGAAGATATTTTCTATTAGAGAAGTGGTAGTAATACCCTATGAATAATGGAGGCTAGAGTGATTCATCTGTGAACACGTGTCATGTATAGTGGGCTGAGATAGCATGGACTAGACTGAAGCAGCCAGGAAGTCTCCTCCATTTCTTGAGAGTCTTCTGCTGACTTCTGGGTCAATTCATTAAATCTAAGGCAGCACTGGTGAGTGGCTGTTAGACCTTCGGTATGATATGGATTAGCATCTTTTTAGGAGACTTAGCATTTATCTTAAAGGAATCCCCCTTGTGAGACTACAGATATCATTCATTATCCTCTGCTCAGCTTTTCATCATTGTGAGGACAAGACTTGATTCTTGCTGCAATGGATTGTTCCAGCTTGTGCCAGCACTTCTCACAGGCTGTAGCTCCCTATTAAAAAAGGGAAGCTATTGGCTCAATTTTTTACCATCCATGTGGATACCTCAGGTTATTGACATTATAGTACATTAATTTATGTACTCCTTTGTTGTCATTAACTGGTCTGTACTTTGAATTTTTAGCACTCAATTAGTTGAGCATGAGATGGTATCAATCTCTTTTATATTACTGAAAGTGAATAATGAGAGGTGGCAAAACTGTGATCATAATGTGAATTTCCAAAAAAATGTTCCAGAAGGCCCAGAACTAAAATGTTACTGTATGGCTGTTTGTAACTTCTGATCACCTTCACCTTTCTCCTTTGTGGCTTAGTTTTCCTATTGCCACTTTTCTTGATTACAGCTGGAATTGCATCCTTCAGTATCAACATCTGTCGTTATTTATGTGTTCAAGTTATTCATGGACAGTCCCTTAAACCAAAGTGCCTTTAAAGCAAATTGCCAGAGCTTCCTGAGTTTGGGGCTGTGACCGGTAACTTCTAACTAACTGAAGCCCATCAGTGGTCACAGACTGGATTTTACTAAAACAAACTTTAGCACTTTGATAGCTAATACACATACATCCAGTGTCAGCTTTCCAGCATAATACAGACAGTAATTAGGCTAATAATGAGTTTCAGAAACCTTTGCAGGGACTAATGCTGCAACATCCTCAGAAATTATGATGCAACAAAGCCCTTGAGCATGTGCATAACTTAAGTAAATTAATAGTGTCCTGGGTTTCATTGAAACTGTTTGCCCATTTACAATCTTGCATCTACTTAAGAGTTGCTGGGTGAAGGTATAGCCTTTTATAGATTGAAAATGCTATACAAACGTTCATCTTGGAACTGTTGTGTGTGTCCTACACACTGGCTACTTGATGCTAGCAGTGATTTGTTGGACTGTTAATTTTGTCTCCTTGTATATGATAAATTACCAACAAACTTTCTATGTCAGGAAACTGCTACATGACTTGTATAAAAGCTGCAACTGTGGGACTCTTCTAATTTAATCTAAAAAGATGTCATGACTAAGTTAGCATCTTAAATTCAGAGTGAATTGTTTTATCTCTAACATGGTAGCTGAAATCTAGCCCCTTCCAGCTGTCACAACAATACTATTAGATCATGTCATGGTTTAACCCCAGCTGTCAGTTAAGCACCACTTGCTCACTCCCCCCTGCCAGTAGGATGGGAGAGAGAATCGCAAGGGGAAAAAAAAAAAGTAAAACTTCTGGGTTGAGATAAAGACAGATTAATAGGACAGAAAAATAAGGGAAAATAGTATTAATAGAGTATACTAAACAAACAAACAGTTACAACTGCTCACCACCTGCTGACCAATGCCCAGCCAGTCCCTGAGACACAGTGCTCCCCAGACAATTCTCCCCAGTTTATATACGGAGCATGACATCACACAGAATGGACTATCCCCTTGGCCAACTTGGGTCAGCTCTTCTGGCTGTGTACCCTTCCAGCTTTTTGTGCACCCTCAGCCTCTGCTGGCAGGGCAGTATGAGAAGCTGAAAAGTCCTCGCTCTAGTATAAACACTCTTTAACAACAACTAAAACATCATTCTTCTCATCTGAAATCCAGAACACAGCACTGTACCAGCAACTAGGAAAGAAACCTGATTTTATTTCAGCCAAAATCAGGACAATCATTTGGCCACTATTTTCAGGTACACAAATGTTCTGTACCTTCTGGGCACTAAACTCTTTAGCAGCACTTCACAAGGATTTTTTACCTTCTGTTGCAGTTAATTACTAAAAACACTAAAACTATTTTTATTGCTATACAATAAAAAGGTGTACCTATTTGTTTCAGATTGGCATGTATTTAGATAAATATATGGGGTTTGCTATTTCATCAGAACTCAGAAGCTACAGGTCATTAGATTAGGTCAAGAATGGGAAGAGCCATGGCTTAGTTACATTGGAGTACTGTAGCTTCATGCAGAGATTCATGATCAAACGTGGTTTAGGACTCCAGGATTTTAAATGTAATTTTGAAAAATAGCATGGGATTCTGACAGCACTGCATTTACTGATACCTTGGGCCATAAGTAGATCCATTGATAGTGATACAGATGCTTAAAAAATAAGATGCTGCACAGTGAAAAGGTGGGGGGAAATATGAACCTTATGGAGGTACATCACTCTGTACAGCACTGTATTAAACCAGATGGGATGATGGCTGTTTTCCTTTACTGCCTGACTCACAACACACTCATTTGCAAAATTAGATGCGAACTAACGTATCATGCAGCTCTGGTAGTGTTTTACATACACTTTGTATGAGGTTTCAATGATTATGCAAGTGTGGAGGCAAGGAAGAGTTAGACACCATGACAACAATTACTGAAAACATAAAAACTCTCCATCAAAAGATTTTGAGGTTTGTGATCACAGAAGCTATAACAATATGAATGTGAAACTTTACTGATGCTACATAGCTTCAGTGCAGTTGCTGCCAGGAGAAGGAAATTAGAAGGTTTGGCAGGAGAATGAGATTTTCTTCTGAAAATACCTCTCCTGTATGCAATGAGTGCTGACTTCTTTACGGAGCTGTTTGTGCCCCTCCATGAGCAGTGGTGCCAAAAGTATCCAGCTGATAACACTGACATGGTTGCATGCTAGGTATTTAGGAGTCCAAGAATAATGGATGTCCTTGATTACCTACAGGCTTAGGCAGACCTTTCAAGTTGTTGGAATCCTGTGCTATGAAAAGGGTATGTCAGGCCACGATAGGGAGTCCAGTATCTATCACACAGCAAACACACAGAGGTGTGCAGTCTGACACGGTGCACACAAGCCATAGCATGGGAGATGTGTGCGCCTGTCTGCCAGCTCGAGTGAGCGACAGTGTCTAGTGGGGGGAAGTGCCTGCCCATGCTGCAGCAGAGCCCTGCAGCTTCTCTGATGCTTCAGCACACTCATGCTGGAGTAGGTCCCTACTGTTTTTTTCTATGAGGTACAGATATTACAGCAGAGCTGGAGACTGAGGGAATGTGTCTTATGCCCAAAGCCTGAGACCTGGCAAACCTAGCATGTAAAGCCTATCCAGCTAGGTCATGAAGCCACCCTCTGCCCCCTTATCTTCTCAGTTCTGTCAGTGTCATTGGGGCCTCCTGGTGATACTCCAAGGGGGAATAATTGGGGGTTTTTTTAAATGGAAAAAAAAAACCCACCAACCATCCAGGCAGGACAGGAATTCCTGCATCTGTTGTGCCAAAACACGGGTTCCCAGTAATTAGCAGTCATTAAGAAAAGCAGTACACTCTGTGATGTAATAATGAAATGATTGTTACTTAAGAGAAAATTACTTCCTGATCTAAGTGGAATGGGAAATTGTAGTAGCAGCTGCTATCGTAATTTATCAAAACTGAGTGGGGTGTGATTTAAGTACTTTTAGCTGCTGTCAAATATAGAACAACTGATGAGTTTGAAAAGAAAATCCTTTCAATAAAAAACAATTCTCTGGAAAGGGAAATCCAGCCTATTCTCACTTTGCTATCAGTCACTAGGTAAGGATGTTGCACAGTAATTTCTAGTGCACGAGTGCTGTCTGCTGTTGCGATGGAGTCGCATGTGGTGTACCCTGGGTCCCTCCCTTGGCACCCTGGTAAGTCCATAGCACTCAAGGGGATTAAAAGTGTGTTAGAATTCATTAGTGTTGTAGATAGAGCATACAACATGGATATCATCAAAAAGCATACATATACTTGTGTATACTTTTAAAAATTGTGTCTGTGGTTTTTGCAGACTTGTACAGGTATAGGCACAAAGTATATGTTGTATGGACATAGGAGCGGAGTGTAGTGCAAATGTCAGCCTTGCAGAGTCAACAGTGGAAGGAGATGTTGGAAGAATATTTTAGACATTTTAAAACTATACTGGAACATGTCTTGGATCTTGCTGTGTGGAATGCTAGACTCTGAAATACAACCTGCAAAGAGATTTAGGCACCAGAGCTGCTTTTTCATGTGCTTCGGTAATAGAATCCAGAAATTAGTTAGATGTTTAATCCTTGTGTTCAGCTAGCACTCACTCCAGAGGAGGGAATTGCTTAGAGAAGGCCAGGAGAGAAGCATATTTAAATAAATCCTAACTCCTGTCCTCTCAAGTCTCAACCATTTTATTCCACAGTATCATGAAGTACTTCCAAATCACTGTATTTTGGGTAGAGCCAAGTCAGAGAGAGTTGAGGAAATGCCTCAGTTCTTGGATTCTGACCATACCAGGAAGTAAACTTATCTATGTCAAGGCTGGGGTGTTTCTGGGCATTTACAGAAGAAAAAATTTAAGCATGGGGAAGGAACTTCTGATGCTTAAGTTATAGCTGAGAAGGGATTCAGGAGACTGCAGAATTGTGGTTTACTGCTAAATTTGTTATAAAGTTGACCTGTGTGTCCCTTCTTTCTTATCCAAGCCATATGAAAGCAGAGTTCTGTGAGCTCAGATAGCTTTAAAGTGATCTAAATTGTCAGCAGGTGTACCTATAGATGAGCATGTGCCTCCTAATTTGAAAGAATATAGGTTTGGGGAGAGGCTGAGTTGCTCTTTATGACTAAGTACCTTAGAGAGTTGCTTATAATTGCAAGCACCTGTAAAACATGCCCAGGTTAAGCTCTCAGATGGATTTAACACTGCTTATCTAAAGTTGTTGTTATCAGTGCTTGTTTCATGTTTCAGTTGTACCAAGACTGGAAGAGCTAGGTATGTATTGCAGCCCAGACTGATTCTGTTACTTGCTTTGCAGGATTTTCTTTTCCATGGGGCTACTTTTGTCTTTTATTTTGGAGCTTTTCTGCTGCAAGCAGCAACTACATCTCTGCATCACTTTCCCCGCAAATTCAATTCCACCACACAAGAGAAGATTCTACCTGATCATGAGTATAACATAAGCATAGCAGCCTCGGTATGTATCACATATATTTGTATGTGGGGAACAGAAGTCTGTTGTAAGCCCTTGTAGCCAGCCATTCTACTTGGGAACGTAGCAGCAAGCTGGAATAGAAAGAGGAGCTGTGACAGAAAGGATTGTCTTTGAGAGCAGCAAATAGTCTAACAGTGATGTGCAAAAAATACTGGAATAAGCTAATACTAATGTGATGGGTGCTCAGTTGCTGCTCTTCACTATAGGGTTTCAAACACATGATCACTACAGCTTCAGATTTTTAGATGAGATATCCTGCTGTCTCTTGTGGCAAGGATTAGTGTGCTCCTACTGATGGCCTAAGCTCAGACTGCATTCTTCTCACTGTAGTTGCATCATCACTATATTTGGTGATGTGGGTGTGTGCAGCTGAGTCAGAAAATATACCAGTCTCTAGCTTTCTCCCTGGCTGGACTCCTGAAGGGCAAGTAGAGGTGTGCCAGTACGCTTAATTTAAAGAACTGAATCTACTGTACTTATTTTTTTGTACCATCCAGAGGGTCTTGCATACTTCAAAGAACTGAATATATTTATTAAGCTTCTAAAATCCTCTGTGGGTATCTGTTGTCCTTAAAACTAAATACACTGTAAATTTTTCCCAGTAAACACCTTCACTTAAGATAAAAACATGAACATAAGGTGTAAGGTTCACATTCTTTCTGCAAGAGGAGAATAAAAAGGAAAGGTCTTTTGCTTTGGCAAGCCAGTCTCTGAAGGGGTGAGGTGGGAATGTCAGTCTCCAAGTCCAGAATGCCTTGCTGGTGCCCAGTTGACTGTAACACACTTGAGGACATCTGATTCCTGTATAGCCATGTGGCACAAGGACAGAGGTGGTGATAGCTGTGCCTGAACTAAGGGAGAGCGTTATACTAAGGAAGTATCTCAGATTCTACCTTTAAGTGTAGCTCTTCAGTCCTTGTTCAGTATGTTCAGGTTCCACTGAATACATGGTCACTGCAGTCATTTTGTCTGACAGTAGGATACTGGGGATTCCCTTTGCCTCTTGCATACTATTTTTCTAAGGGAGAATTCAGTTCTTCAAGCCCTTCAAGTCCCTGTCAAGACAGGGCATGAGGAGACTCTTTTGTAACTCGTCTCAGTATTTTTAATTAAGAAATGCTTGGAAATGGTGAATCAGGTAACTGTAGTCTTTAGTGTATTTGTGGATTTTTTCCAAAAGTATATAATCAGAAAGTCAGACATAGAGAAAAAAAATGTAATCCTTTTTAAATACTTCATTAAAGAAGTCCTGGAATCTACATGGGAAAAAAAGAAAAGGTTGCTAACATTTTGTCTTTTAAAATTAATTTTCTAGACTGTGATTAAAAATATATATGTTAATTTCATATGAGTGATAGTTCTAAGAGGCAAAATCCATCATTAGCAGTGGACAGCATGAGAAGCTGTTTTTTTCAGCAATTCAGTTTCTCATTCCTTCCTTCTGGTTTATATTATATATTCAAGTTTTCTGTGGCATGACCTTCAGTTTAAATCTATTCGGTTCTTGAGCAACATAACTTCCTGGCATTTCACAAAAAGTTGTTCTAATGCCTGGGTTGCCAGTCAAGGAGGCCAGATTGAAGCTGTTTCTGTATTTCTGCAAGTAAAAGAGTTCTGCTGTGTAGAGGGGTGACTTCTTAGTTGGTTGTTGGTAAAGGGCATTCACTTGGAAACAAAGGAGATTAATGTTTGATCACTCTAGATAAGAAAAACCTGAAATGCACTGTGTACATACAGACATGATTACTTTGTACCGTAACTTATATAGACATTCTGTTTCATATTCCATTTCAAAATGTCTTCTGACGCAGGCAAGTTAGTTAAAAGCACTAACATGGGGTTCCAACAGAGAGGTTCATGAGGAAACTTCAGAGGATCCCAAACCTATCTTTAAGTGTTTTGGCTGGGGGAGGTAACATTTGAATCGCTTGTGTTCCTGTATTATTTAAAAAAAAAAAAAAGTAGAACAGTATAATGTGTGATTGACTTTTTTCTTTTTTCTTCTTTTTTTTCCCTGCTTCTCCTCTAGATTTTTGCCTTTGCAACAGCTGTTTGTTACGGTTGCAGCACAGCCCTGGCATTAAGGAGATGGAGGCTATAGCAGTTAAAGAGAATTAATGCCCAAGTGTTCCACTTCAGATTAAATTAAGTGCTACTTGTCTGTTTTACTGTAATCTAATTCCAAAAAGACTTTTTTTTCTTTTTTTTTTCCTTTCCCTTAGAAATCTGTTTTAAAGTGCTGAAATGCAAACCCCCAATCAAGATTTCCTTAACAGAAAACAAGTTTCCATCTCTTCCCTCTCTAATTTTCACTTGTATTGTGTACTTATTAGAAGCATACTCATTTCATGGTATTGTAGTGTTCAGGGATAAACAAATGGGTCATTAGCAGAAAATGGAGTTCTAGTGCAAAATCAGAAGAGGAAGAAAATGGAAACTAAACCAATATGTTAACTGCATACGCAGCTAAAAACCTCCCCTCCCCTCTTGTAAAGTCCTTGAGTCTGCCTGTAGAGGCATGAGTTTTCTGTGTGCTGGTCCTTGCACGATCAGAGCCCAAGTTGACTTTGTGATACCAGTTTAGTATATATATTGTTAACTTCAGTGTACAGAGAAAATATTTTAAATATCCATCCAGTGAAATCTTTTGATACTCTTTTATAGCCATATCCAGCTGTGGTCATCTGATCCTTAAAGCTTACTGTATTCCTTAGGAGGTGGAAACTGTTTGGGACTGTCAGTCAGTACTCCATTAGTTTTAGGATTTAATCAAATCTATTTATATGGCAAAACAAAACAGTGCATTTGTGGTATGTGTGTATATACATGGTGTATTTTTGTTTAATAGGAATATTTGCACTGTTTTACTTTGTTGGAGTACAGGTTTGTTTGTTACTTCAAGTGCTGCACTTGTTACTTATTATGTGAGTCAGTATCATTTGAATGGAATGTTACCAAATGGTGAATAATGCCTGACCTCAATTCTTGCAGTGTGTTATTTGTTGCATTCTAAACCTGCAGTGTTGTAAAGGTGTTTTTATTTGGACAGATGCCTATGCAACAGCTTACTGAAAGCAGTGGAGTACAAAGCAGACCACCCACTGTGGAGTTTGCTTTTGGCATGAATGAAGTTGAATTGAGCCTCTCTCGATTCGCCATTGTGTAATGATAGGCAATATTATATAGAGAACATTAATTTAACAAAACTAAATGTCTGTCGTGCTCCTTAATGCTCATGCCATTTTGCAGATGTTTTGAAACTGTTCTTTTATAATGCTAGTAAATGGTTTTTGCTCTTGTGAACAGTGCCAAATTAATAACCTGGGAGAATAAAGGCTCCCTGACATTTAACTATGACAATAACTTGCTCACCACATCTTGCCAATGCACCTGAATATTCTGCAGGTAAGGGAAGACAGGACTTTCTTCATTCCCAGACCTAGTCAAGTGTATGTGCTGTGAAGGTCAGTTCATCAGACTGGTCTGGTACAAGGATCTCTGTGAGCCAGCCACCCTCAGTAGTGCCCTGCAGTCCCTGATGACCCCAGACAGGTTCTTATGGACGATGTAGTAATGAGTGGCAGCCCTTCTGACTACTGGAGCCACTCAGTGGTCCTGAATTACTGCAATGGGATGTTTTCTGTATATTATCTGCTAAAAGTTTTATCTTCCAAGGATTTTGTACTCTGGTTGATTTTTCTTTTTTTTTTTTTTTTTAATTATCTACTTGCATTGAAACTTGTTTTGTGAACATTTTACCTAGAGCCATATACTTTAAAAAATACTTCATATTGCATAAAATGCATTTACACTGGAAGATATCGATGAAAGTATATAACAAAGACTTATGCTAAGCAGCATTAAAGTTACTTAATATATTTATGGAAGTAGTCCGATTATTAGTTCTGTCTTTGGAAGGCGTCAGAAAAAGACCTTGCAATTTTGACTGACCTGATGCTAGACATAAAATTAAGACTAAGATTTTGTGAGAAGGCACAATTACATTGGTAGTAGTTTTGTATAGTGGTTTGCCACATGACACAGCATAAATTATTAGCGAGGGGAAGAGTACAGTTGGTTACAATAACACTGCAAATAAGAGCTGGTCTTTGGTGTGGTTTCTCCTTCATCCTACCACCTGGATGTGCACTGTACGCCACAGACTATGGATGCCACAACTACAGCCTCTGCAGCCAGCTGGGATGATTGGGGAAAAAATGTTAACTTTTTGCCTGTTTAAGCCTACAGAGTATAAATGTGTCAACTAAAATGCTTTTCAAATTTAGTTGGAAATTGTGTCTAACCTCTGAGTTCAAACTTAAGGTCTAAAGGTCACAACTGATGGGTGCTGTTCAAGTCTCTTATGCTGCTTGTAGAACTCCAGATAGCATAATGTGGTTAGTGTAGCACAGAAACTGTTTGTATAGTGAGGAAAGGCTGAACTTTCCCTCTTAAGTATCAAGCAAAGGGCAGAGAAGAGATAAAGTTAAAAACTACAGTAATGAAGAACAGCTTTCATAGCTAAAAAAGTGTCAGAATGGAAATGTTCTGTTAGCATGCAAGGAGTTTTGCTGTACTATGAGGAAGATCTAAGGAAGGGCACACAAGAACAAGCAGTTTCATTCTTAAAAAAAAAAAAAAAAAAGAGAGAGAGAGACACCCAAAAAAGCCAAAACAAAAAGCCAGTTGTTAATTTTGTATTACTTCATACAGGAATCTAAAAAGATAGGTGTGCCTCAGAAATGGTATGTACATGCCAGCATGCCTGTGTGCAAATACTGATATGGGATAACATGGTGATAGGTATTACAGGTGATATACACAAGCTGGCTCTAATAAATCCCGTTCTTCCCTGTATAAAAAAATTCCCCCAAGCTTATGACCTTAAAGAGAACATGCTTAGACCTCTCCGCAGAGTGGAAGGAGTAGGGGGAGGACACAGGGAGATCATTTATAAAAGGAATGACACAACAGATTCCAAATAGTGTTTTCATCCATCATCTCTATTTGATGTGAAGCTGCAGTGTAGGAACATCTAAGATACCATACAGGTCCCTACTCTTACAGTCAGAAAGTGTTTCATGGTATTTTGGATACCAATGTGTAGTAGCTACTGGTAGATAAGCTCTCTCTAAGGAGACTTCCCTTCAAAGGATGCAGAAAAGAGACAGTTTGTTACTTACTGCTAAAGAGGAATGAAAGTGCACATTTTAGAAAGACAAAACTTCGTTAGAACTTGCTCAGAAACCATGCACAGAAGTGCTTCACACAAGTTCTGACGCTGCTTCCATCTCACTGAACACCTGCAAATAACCGGAAGTGGCGCAGGTCCTGCAGTGATTATTGGTATGTACAGGATCAGTCTATTCAGATTCTTACGATTTCTCTGGCTGTGTATATTGCTTGTAAGTCCTGATGTGAGTAAAGTTAGCTGCTGTAAAATGCCTGAAAATGAGAGGCAGAACCAGTGATGACACAAATCCGTGCCCTTAGAAAGTTAATGGAAAATCCCTAGACCAGTGCTTCTTTCTCCTTAGCTTCCAGAAGCAGATGGCAGTGCTGGCTGCCATTGCACTTCCTCTGATCATTGTATTTTTGCATTTGCTTTATAACTTTAGAAAATGTTGATTTTCATCATTTTCCCATCTGAATTTGAAAAACTAATGTTGAAAGCTTACAACTGCTAGCTTGTTTGTTCCATTTTTTTTTCCTAGGTGCTGTGAAATTACTCTCTGAACACAAGTGTCTTGGTGCATTTCATATTCCGTTGAAGGGCTATCCAAGTTGTGCAGAAAGCTTCTTAGATCTTGTCTGTGGATAACTGAACCAAGAGTTCTCAAACTCAGATGCAAATAGGACATTGCTCTTTTCATTCGTAGAAAAACTTAAAAATGAGAGCATCGTTTATTTCTTTGTACAATTGGTTGTGACACACTGGTCTTTGTTGAGACAAAGAAAACCAGAATTAAAAAAAAAAAAAAAGCAAATCTCATGTATTACATCAGTAAACAGCAATGGAAAATATTTAATTTTTTTTTTTAGAAGTTAAGTTCAGCATGACTGTTCCCTCTTCTCCCACTACATTAGCTTCCTTTCAGTCCATTATGGTGTTTATCTAAACCCCCTTCTAACCTGAGCTGCTCAAAATTTACTGTATTTGTCCTCAGTGTGCTACTGGAAAGAGAAGTGCTCTTCTTGTTTAACAGGTGGGAAACTAAGATACAGAGATTCCAAGCAACTTGTTTGCTGATGGCCTTGCATGGAAGATTGGTGGTGGAGCAGGAAAAGGAAACCTGGTTTCTCCAGTGAGAGATCAGTACCCTGCCCAGCAACCCATACTGCTGCCCACTGTGTGCAGGAAGGAAGCAGTATAGAGTGGATTGTATGTGACCTGTCCCACTTCTGTCTCTATCACAATGGTATTACTCTGGCAATGAGTTACATGGGGTTAAAAGGTAGAATGTATATTTGTGAAAGATTATGAGTCAAAGGGAGGTTTAACATGACAAATTGGCATTCCTAGATCAAGCCTCATAGTATCCGGGTGTTCTGACCTTAAATTTTGATTATCCTTTTGTAAATAGGATACCTAAGTTCCTGTTTGAGGTGTTTTTCTACCTCCTGCATCTTAAAGGAGGAAACAGGTCCTCAGGAATCTGCAGGTTTCAGCTGCTTCCTCCTATATAACATGTTCAAGCCTAAATTCTTGGCATTAGTGAAATAATATTACCTGCCTTAAGCCTGCCAGGACACGGCACATTTCAGTTCAGAAACCTGAGCTAGGTTTTGGCAACTAGTTTGTCACGCTACCTTTCAAGGGAACACAATGATCAAGTCAGATTATTTCTAGGTGCATTTTTATCCCTGTGGGATAATTGCAAGGATTCTGGAAATTGTGGACAAAATACTCATACACTTATGTCCAGCACATCCAGTGTTCAGCCCTCTTGTGCCTGGCTCCAGAGAGGCTCTTGGGCAAGGACCTGTGGATCCATACATGATTTCAGTATTGCTAGTGATCTTAACTACTGGAGATACTCATCAAAACACCTTTTCCTGGTTGTCTCAGCAAAGTGTGGCCTATGTCACTGGTCCAGTGGTGTGGCACAGTAAACAGCAGATCAGAGCAAGCCCAAAGGGGTTCCTTGCAGAGAAAAGGATCCTTCTGCACTCCTCTTGCTGCAGAGCTGGGACCTCACACAGAGCTGTTGCCCTGTACAAAGATGCTGGGGCTTCATAGTGATCCGATTACATGCTTGGGCAGTTCTACTTGCAGTGACCATGACTGATTGGCTTTTAATATTACTTTGTTACAGATGTTGTTTTAGGTTCAGTAAGCTTTGGGAGACAAACTAATGAGGCAAAAAGTGGTTTGTTTCTATAAGCACTTTGCTGCCTCTATCCCACACAAGGACAATAGCCATTTTTCGTTGTGATTACTGCTCAAGTGGAAAACATACTTTATCATAAATTAATATTGTAATGATATCATAGGTCTTATTCCCAAGTTGCATGACATGGAAGTATTACCAGACTTCTGGGTCCAGGTGAATGCCCCAGCTAGGTCACAGCCCTGTGCCATGGTAAGACCTAAACTAGCATATTCTCTTTGCCCTGCCTCTTCCCTGTTTTTGCAGCAGAGAGCTGCAGCATGCCAACCCAGTAACCAATGTGGTATACTGGGATATGATTTACTGTTCAGTAGCACTAAGGGGCACAGGTGGTCTCAAGATGGTTCCACCAAGATAGCACACAAAGTTATGGCAAATGGGGAAATGGAGTGAGAGGCCTACTGATTAGAAAAGGAGATGGAAACCTTAGTACTTGGCTACATTTGTCCCCTGTATAAAATCTCCTTAATGTATCTACTTTTCAAATTGTAAATACCTTGGCCTGGGATCTGAAACCCTGAGAAACCTGCAGGTTCAGCTTAGAGCCTTGGACTATTGGAGTAAGAGGCAAGTTGAATCACCACCAGATATTTTAACCCAAAATTCAGGAGCAGGAGCAGATGAGGAGAAATGTTCTCCACTTCCCAAGGTGGTACCAGCTCTCAGAGCTGGCAGAAGGGCAGGAGTAATTTTTCACTACTGCTCTATTCCCTGTCTCCAGTCGCCATGGGCCCTCGAGGAGCTGGAGACAGAAAGGAGGAGCACTTTGACAGAAGTGTCTTGTGAGTTTCAAGACATGCCTGACCTACCCACAGCAGTGACAGCTGTTCCTGGGCCAAGTCTAAGATTCAGTCCTAGACCTACAATAAAAAGTAAGTATGTCCAATAACAAAACTGTCAAACAACAAGCCTGACCCTTAGCTGGTGCAAATGTTCACAGAAAAAAAGAGCTACCTCAGAGAGAAACTTCATGATGAAAAAGAGGGCAAATTTTTCTTTCAGGTGTATAAATACAACTTCTTTTGACATCCGGTTGGCAATGAGGAATTTCACTAATGGAATTAAGAACAGAATTTTTCCTCAGCACTAAACAGATCTGACCTTTGAAACAAATGGCATTACAAATTCCTTGGCTTTGTATCATTCTCTCTCTTAAGGATCCTTCTGCTGGGATAAATTACTGCTGAAATAGCTGCTGCCATTAAGGAAAAAAAATATATATCCTTTGTGGCCATGGCAGACATAGTGTGAAGACTCCAAGATAAAAATCCAGCACTTGTAGAATCTTATTGTTTTGAAAGACTTGACTCATGGGTTATGAGTGGTTTAGGATTGTCAGTGTTGGACAGGGTATAGAAGGTGCAACATCCCATAAAACTCCTCAGATGAAGGACTTCTACATTATCACCAAGTTACAGGGGTCTCTCAGAGCTCTGAATGCCTCTGCCGGCTGGGGGATTATCGGGAGAAGAGTTTTATGCTGAATTTACCTCTTTCCTATGTACCATAATTATTTTTTTTTTTGTTAAAGAGCCCCAAAAAGAACAAGGTACTTGCCGCCTGACTAAAAGGCAGCGATCGGGCCAATGAGTACCAGTAGATGGAGCTGCAACCACAGAAAGCCCTTCGCTGTCTGCACACTCCTGCTTCAGGGACATCCTGCACCAGCCGCACTGCAGGGCTTCTACGTACCCTAATTTCTGTATAAGCAAAGCTCCCATGAGTGCAGTTAGGAATACTGATATAACTTAGGTGATTCATCTGAAAGGACGGGGCTTACATTTTAATTTTTTTAGTATAAGCAGACATAGCAACAATTTAGTGGCACACACTACTTCATGCTTCTGTCAGTATGGTTATATTACAAATTTTGTATTTATCAAGAACACTCCCAGGACACTAATACAAAGCAAAGTCTGAGAAACTAAGAGGCAACTGGAGCCAATATCCTTCACTCTTCTCCATACAGGACACACTTGGATTTATTTACCTCTGTAACTCATTTGTGATTGAAATCCATGGAGCAGCTTCACTAGGTTAGAGAAGTGGAAACTAGCCTTCAAATCTTAAGGAGATTTTGGAGGCCTTTCTTCTTCCTAGGGAGTTATAAATGTTAAGCAAGTCAACTCATTTAAAATGACAACCAGCTCATACCATGGAGCCACTGTCATTGCAGTTTGAAGATTTTTTCAGTCAGGTTCTGTGCAGGCCATGAGGACTTCACCAAACTCAGTTGGCTCAAAGGTGGCAGATGAACTTTAATAAATCCAGGGCAACACATCTAGGTAAAACTGACTGGACTTGGAACTGAGAGTTACAACTTAGGAAAGAGATCTCTGAGCCACTGCTGATGGTTCTCTGAAATCAGCAGCTCAGTATCCAATTGCAAACAAGATCCAATAAATGTTGGAACTCGTAAGAAAGTTATTGGAAACAGAGGGTGTAATGTTGCTGCTACATAAAAAAATTGGTGTGTTCTTGTAGTAGAGTTAAAGGGCAGCAAAAATATTCAAGGTGTGGAAGCTGCTGCCTTACAAAGACTGAAAATATTGTGACTCCACTCTGGAGTGAAGGAGGTAAAGGAGTGATGTAATCAAGATTTACAAAATGATGAAAGTGATGGTTAAACTAAACATATGGCTGTTGTTTGCAAGAACCTGATATGGGATCTAGGGCACACTTGAAGCAACTAGCAAAAGATTAGTTTAAAAGAGAGAAAATAAAGTTCTTGCTTACACAGTTGGTACTGAACCCCTGGAGCTTGTGGAGGCAGACAGTATTAGAGTGTTCAAAAGGGAATTGACAAATTAATCCGTCTTTGTGCTAAAACGATGAAGCAAGAGCATACCTTATAGTATCTCTAATCCAGCAGTTGTGGATGCTGTGTACTAGGGGAAAGGCCTGCCCCTAACATGCTCTTACTAAACAGCATCTCCTCTTGCTGCCATTGGAAACAGAGCAATGGGCTAGACAGCTCACTGGTGTGACCCTTGGGCCATCTCTTATATGCAGCTTGTGACTTCTTCCAAATAGCAAAGATCCCCTGTGCAATACAGCATCACCTACACATCCAGTCCTTGCTACAATCACCAAAATGCTGGGTTCATCGTCAGGTTGAGGCATGAGGCCAGCTGCCAAATTAACATTTTTAGGAAAAGGTATAACTGTTATGTTCTAGCATAATCAGAGCTGCATGATTTGATACATATGAATAACAGTGTTGGCTCCTTCACAAGGCAATGGGGGAACAATAGGTAAAATCAGGTCATGCTCTTGTACACAGTTTTGGGAACAGTAAATGGATACAAGATGCCCATGTCAGCTGAGAAAGTTCTACCTTACCCTTTACTACTGCTCTTCAGATTTTCCCCAAACACATTTTTCAGCAGTGACAAGCTGAAAGCTAGTTGTCAAAACTAAGTATGTGTATGAAATTATTGAAGATGATTCACAAAATTTTCTTGTTCTCTCCTAGATGCTTTCTGTCCTGTTATTTTTTCTCCCTTAGTCCATTACTTTTTCTCCTACTATTCTGCAAGGGCTGGGCTACCTGCAGGCACAGGCTTATGCATTCAAACACACACATGCACACACACTTACTTGTCCCACTCACAGTTCTCAGCATCAAACTCTGTTCCCAAACAGTTCTTCAGAAAAGCAACCAGCATGGAGAATTTCAGCCTAATTGGTTTAAAATCTGGCAAATCATAAGCAACAGAAAAAGTCTTTCAAAGGTAAGTGTTAAGTTTCCTTAATGACAAGCAACATTTCCTGCTCTAGACATAGCATCTTTAACCCTTCATGCCAAAACAAACTGGTCCATTTGACACCAAAGGAACTCTGCCTTTTTTGGACAAAATATCATCTGTATGATCATCACTGAAAAATGCTTGTATTGTTATGACCAAATTTTCTCAATTACAATCTAAATGGCATTTTCCTGAAGTAAACAAGAATGTGGTTTGCTTTTCAGACTGTCCCAGTGAGAGAAGTATTTGCCGCTTTTCAAGTCCCCTTTTTCCCTGAGCATAGGTACTGCTTTCCTGGAGGTCTGAAGCTGAGGAAGAGCTGAAGCTCTTTTGGCTTGTCCAGCTGTGCCAGCTCATATCAGCTGAGCATCCAACACAGTTTTTAACTGAGGTTATTTTTTAACCTCTATACTTTCTTTTTCTTTACCCAGCAGCCACCATGAAGATGAGGGACAACTCTAATGATGGGAGCAATGGCTTCCCAAGAGAAATATGAGCATATGGGGGCAGGTGGAGGGAACACACTTCCAGCACCAGTGTTTCAGAGAGACTGACAATAACATGCTTCCCTCGGAGAGGATCTTGTATTCGAATATGCATTAAAAGGTTGCAAGTTGCCATGGGATTCGGTATAACTCTGTGTATTCAGCACAGAGGCTGCACAGCTTCCTGGATTGTCTTTAACAGGAGATGAGACAGACCTGGAAAGCTTTCCAGTTTCCAGCCTGCTGGCTTTAGCAGTAATGTCATATAAATCCAAAGGGAGACAAATGACCTTCTATCTTATGCTAGTGTGCTGGTAACACATAAACAAAGCCTGTAGCTAGACAGGGAAGATTTTCACCAAAGACAAGGTCTAAAGGAAGTCCTTTCCTTTCCACCTTTTCATAAAACACTCCTGTGATAAAAGTGCTCCTCTGAGTGACTGGTTGTTTTGTCCTCCTTTCACCAAAGGGATTTAAACTGGTCTCTCACACTGTCAAGAGATCCTTAAACACCACACTCTCATCAAGGCTGAAATGGCTCACAAACATACACACAGAGAAGTTGTACCACAGTGAAGGAGTGTTGTGTTCTCATGGTGACAGCCATCATAGATTTCAGGGGATGACCATTGTCCCATCATGTCCTTGCCTTCCATTACCTCACAGCCATAGAATATCCCTGGTAGGCTACAGGTTAAAATTTTAATAGCTGTAGAACATGGTCAAATTTTTGGACTATGACATCATTATGAGGACCCATAGCCACTATCAGCCTGGATGGATTTTCCACTTTTCTTACAGCACATGGTGTGCTTCAGTTTGTCCTCAGATGCAGTCTCAGGTGAGCCAATTTTGGATGTCCCCACCCTGGCTGCTACTCCCCTCCCAAGGATGGGGCTGCATGCCATGGCCTTCTGGCCCCCCAGAGGGTACCTGTCTCAAAAGTAGCTCTCTCCATGAATGCATGAACACAGGCAGCATGTTGTGTGCACACCATGTCAGGGTGTACTGAGCAGCACATCCAGCAGAAAGGCGAAAAAAGGATTGAATATATTTCCTATCTTTACAATTTAAAACATATTGACTGTTCCAGTGTAACAGTGTGACCCTTGTGGCTTACTCTAAAGCTCAGTCCAGCTCTCCCCTTTGATGTTTTGCTCACAGTATAATACACTTCACCAAAGAGAAGAAAAACAGTTTGTGTCTTTGAGAGCCATGAACAAATGAACTGGAAATGCGAGCTGAACCAAAGCTGTACCATGCTTTTTTGCAGCAGCACATTCTTTTAGATTAAGTGGCCTAAAATGATACTGCAAAAGTCAACCAAACAGAATGATAATCAGCCTTGCTGGAATTTGCCTGGGTAGAAAATATTGTGTTTATGAGCAGTTTTGGTAAATTGCTGGTAAGTGCAGAAAAGGGAAAAATACTTTCTTTAGAGCTAGGTGTCTCAGTTTTAACTTCTCTTCAGACTCCTGGTTTCAGCTAGTTAAGTATCAAAGAAACCAAACTGAAATACAAAAATGTGACTTCTGGAAAATAATCAGTTGTGGGAAGAGCAGAACTCAGGTCTGAGAATTGCAATTGGAAAATAATTTCTCTAAGACCCACTAAAATATATGGCCAAATCCCTGGTCTCCTTAAAGTTAAAAGGGAAATGTGTCTAATCTGTCCTGAATAGTGGGAGATTTTTCCCTTTCACTGTATTCATTTCTGTTTCTGTCTTTCCTGGAAAGGGACTTCTTTTTTAGATATCTTCTAATTTTGTGGTGGGGGATTGTGGATTTTGGCAAAGTGTCAAAGTTTAAAGACTTTCAACACTGAAAGTTTCTAAGAAAGAAACTATGTCAGACTTTCTTACCTCATATGACACTTGGGCTGAGATTTACTGTTGTTTTTATCTAGGATGCTGAAGAAAGCTATGCTGCCACTACGAGCAGACTGTTCATGTTTCAAATAGTCCTTCACAGGTTTTATCCACAGAAGAGCAGAAAACTTAGTGCAAGGAAACCTAGTGCATTGGCAGTAGCCCTGACACATGAGTTAAATTGGGGTCATATTTTTAAAACCATGTATGCGATGTGAAAGCTTGAAAATCCTATTGCTTTATTAAGTCAGGAAGGGTCAGCTCCTCAGAGGCTGGAATTATGACCACTGTGCACATTTCCATACCTAAATATGGGTGCTCAGTGCCCAAACTGGAGTTTTGTGACTAGATGCAGAGGGCAGGTAAGGTGATCCACGGCCAGGAGACACTGCTGTGCTTATAGGTAATTTCCATTTAATTTTAAAAATATCATGTGACAGAATATACTGGAAAAGGTCCCAAGAGATGAGGAAGCACATACCAAATGGCTAAAAGGCAATTGCTGCTACTTGTGCTTCCCGTCTATTCCTAAACTGAACAGTCCTGTGCAGTATTTCACTTTAATCTCAAGAGGAGTTCCCAAAGCACAGGGTGCTATGCTCACCATAGTGCTTCACCCTCATCACACCCCTGCTTGTGAGTAGGGACTGTGCTATGCCCAGGGCAATGGTTCCCACACCCTCACCAACACCCAGCAGTGATGCTGAAGTGCATCTTAGTAGGAAATACCCTATTTCACTGTCTGTTGGCATCTGGTCTAGCTTTTGAATTTCATGTGGTTTTGAGCAATACTGAAAGACCTGGAGTAGAAACCAGTGCTGAATGAGGCAAATTCTTCCCTCAAGCTGTTGCAGAATTCACCGACAGAAAATTACGTCACAGTGTGGGACAATGTGTGGGATACATCTGCAGACAGCCATTATGGGGGATGATTCTTTCAAGGCAAACAAGACCCCAACTCAGAGGGTAGCTACAGTGAGCTGTAAGACTTGCTGTGAGAAGTCCTGCTCTATCAAGCAAGACACAAACTGCTTCTTCATAAAGACATACTGTTCTATATTTTGAGCTCATGCTTGCCCTGTCACTCTGAGGATGGACTCTCTTTGTTGACTCACTAAGAAGCAGACCACAAAACTACAAAATACTACCCTGGATGTCTGCATTCTGCCAGATGCAGGATGTCATGGGGATGAGAAGCAGCTCTCACCACAGAGTGTGCCATGGTCTGTTCCCTGACACCTCATTGTTATTTTGCAGACCATTCAATGATGACTCCAGTAGTCATCCTTTTGTGATTTTTAGTTGAGCACAATTCCCATTGTACAATCAGTCTTTAGAGATTTCAGGGATTTTTTTTTTTTTTTTTTTTTTTTTTTTTTTTTTATTTGTTAGGGACAAAAACTAGACATGCAAATCCATTCATTAATATGTGCTGGCTTTTCCAAAGCATCTCCCTCCCCTTCTAGGTTAATCAGAAGCCATGAGAGGGAAAGAGGGTTAGAGAAGTGCATTTCCACAAGTAGTTTCTTTACAATTTTCTGCTTGAAGGCTCAGCACTTACATGATGTAAACCCATGCAATATCATGTCGCTCTGGAACGCCAAAAATACATTTTTGATCATCACTTCGACTTTGTGATGCTCCAAGGCACTGAGTGTCCCAGAATGAGAAGTAGATCTGGGATGCCAGTGGCAAAGGTTCCAACACAGGTGTCTCAGGAAGGCTACAGGTGAGTATCTACGAGGACTCTTCCTGATGAAATGTCGAGTACAGGTCAGCTTGGCTAGCAGGCGTGAAATTTCACCACTGAGATGCATAGAGAAGTAAACTGCCAGCCTTTGGCAAGTGATTTTTGTCCAATTACTCTGCTAAGTGCTCTCACTGGAGCTTACACCAACAGCTCTGCATGCAAGTCAGAACAAAACCAGTTCCCAGTTCCAGTGTTATTCCATTCCCACGTGGCTTTTGCTGAAATCACTTTGCATATCACAGCTCCTTGGTATTAAGTACAATAGTTACAGCTGATGAGACCTAAGATTTATGGAGGACGTAAGCTAACACATCAGATCAGGTTTACACAAGCTGAGCCAGTCCATTGTTTTTATCAGAGTGCTTAGCTAATATCTGGAGCCACAAAGGGTCATTTCCCTTAGAATGAGAAACTTTCTAAGACTGAAGCATGCATTCAGGGGAAAAAAAAAAAAAAAGTGTACTTAACGAAATGTTTGGGTTTTTTTTAAAGCTTATTTTCACTAAACTCCTAACTGAAATAAATAGCAGCAGGCAAGTGCCCCAAAAAACATCTTCCCTCCAGCAAGCTCTGGACTCAAAACGTTGTGCCTCTGCCTCTTTCCTCCTCTCCTTCCCTTCCCTTTCAGCATCCCAGTGACTGGCTGCCTGTTTCCAACACACCAGTTACATTTCTACTGCCTTGAAAAATGCAACATCTCAAAAAGTGTCTCTGACACATGCAAGGTGCAGTTCTGAACCTCCTGCTGGCTGTCATCACGGCCCCCCGTGTCCTGCTTAGGCTCACTTTGCCCTGCCATTTGCAGTGTCATTCAAAGTGGACCCAGCACTGTGGGTGTGTTTATTTGAGGGGGACACCGCTCCTACTGTCAACCCTGAGCATACTGGGGGGAGCTAAAGCTACTGGTCCCCCCGCCAGAGAATCTGGAGACCTCTGTCAAGGAGCCTGTGAAGTGTTATTTGATCACTAGTCACAGATTCTGGGTGCATGTCCTAAGTGTCTTGCCTCCAGACTGATCATTCTGGAAAGCAATCACAGATTGGTAGGAGTTTTAACATCTTCATTAATGACCTACTGGGGATGATGGGACAGAGTGTGCCCTCAGCAAGTCTGCAGATGATACAAATCTGGGAGGAGTGGCTGATGTCCCAGAGTTGCCATCCAGAGGGAGCTGGAAAACCTGGAGATTTGGGCAGACAGAAACCTCATGGGATTCAAGAAAAGGGAATGCAAAGTCCTGCCCTCAGGGAGGTGTAACTCCAAGCACCAGTACACTCTGGTGGTCAGCCAGCTGGAAAGCAAATTTTGCAGAAAAGGCCCTGGTGGTCCCAGTGGACACCAAGTTGACCATGGATGCCCTATCATTGGAAGTGTGCAAGGTCAGGCTGGATGGGGCTTTGAAAAACCTGATCTAGTGATGAATGTCCCTGCCCGTGGCAGGGGGGTTGGACTACATGAGTTTAGATGCCTCCTTCCTTCAGGCATCTAAAAAGCATAGCATGTTGCTTTGTCAATTTAGGTGACTCTCCATCAGCAAATTATCTTCTTAACATCAAGACCCATGCATCACTATCTCAGGGTAGGCCAAACACGATGGGAAGCCACTGCTTACACCTACAACACAGAAATTTTAGACTTGCTGAAAATGCTGTAAGTCACAGAAATAGGGAACAGTGGAGGTGGGAAGAGACCTCCTGACACTGTCTAGAGAATTCCTTTTCTCTATACACTTACGGCCAGTTCAGCATGTTGGAAGCACTGTATATGCACTGTCTCAGGCAATGAGATTTTTCTCAGTCATCACAGCAAGATCCTTTCTGCAAAGCCCAGGCACTGCTGGATGCAGCTTTTGGTCTGGATGCTAGGGGAGATCTCCCACTTATATGTCCTACTGTTACCCACAGAGAGCTTTGCCAGTCATATTAATTCCAACAGATTCATCCTCCTTTGAGTATTTTTGGGGGATTCTTTCTCATAGTTTTCCCAAATCCATACTGTGGAGGGTCTTTCCTCCTTTTTTTGGTCAAGTTAAGATTGTATCACTGAGAATAATATTTATCTCTCCTGATCTTTGATCAGCTGGCTTTTTCTCAGGTATAAACTCTTGCAGTGACTACAAAGTTCTCAGAGGCTTTGTGTTAAATGTCCAATAAAGAAGTGAAATTTAACCAAAGAAAAACACTGAACCACATTTTCTATATTCCTGACATCCAGTGATTTAGGGCAACAGACATGTTTAACTTCTTTAATCATATGGAACCTGATCCAGTTCTCCCTGAGGAACATCACAGTCTTTCCACTGACTTTCATATGTCTGGAGCACACACAGAGTGCATGTAGTGTACCTCCACCACAGCAATAACTCATGGAATGTTCTCCTAAACTTTAAAGAGTATATGGTACATTTTACATATACATACACACATAGAGAGGTAGTATGATTTTACTGCCATGGCTAGGCATAAAAGTAATCATTAGGAAGTCTTACCTTGTATCTTGTGCCTACTCCATTACTAAAGTCTACAGCAAAATCTGAATCTGGAGGAATGAAGGGAAGCCATTCTTACTTTTACTACAATTTTTTTTATGATTTTTTTTTTTTATTAAAAGCAGAAGGTGAGCTGAAGGCACCAATCCTCTTTAAAATAACTTGGGTTTTAGCATCAATAATGGAAATATATTCACTATGGCTGGGATTTGTCTAACACCTCTCCCATCTTTTCTGACTGTCCATAAATAAAAACTTTAAGGCCAATGAATATAATCAATGAATTATCTTAATATTTTGTTCTCAAATTGTTTCCATTTCACAGGAAGTTTAAGTTTTGTTCAGTTTGTACTTTCCCATGCATTTTTACATTCTAGTAAAATCTATTTTATATGGATTAAGTCTTGGTTTAGTTATTGAGGAAGAACAGGAACACCACAAAATAATCAAGAATATGATATTTTTAAGGTTAAATTTCTTTAAAATAGTTAGCATCTCCTTTTCCTCTGCCATTTTGAGTAGGGTGTGTGCATCACTGCTTTCAATTTCATCAGTAGATAGTGCTAATTTCCTAAATAACAGCATTACACAGATTTAGACTATCTGAAATGAAAGCCTAAGATCAGAAATGATGACACACCTTTTGCAGCTGCAGAGTTCCCCACAGCTTTTCACAGAGCTCTGGAAGGGGCAGCGAAGTTCCTGCACAAGGATCAGACCCCAGGACTGGACCCTCTGTTGCTCCAGGCAGGGCGAATTTACCAGGTGGTATCCCAAACAGTGGAAGTTGGGCACATTTTCCTGCTCTTTGATAGTGTCAAAACCTGGAACCTCACAAACTAAAAAGCATGGTGGGAAAAATAGGACATGTCAACTGCTCCTAATGAGTCTGTTTTACTATGTGTAAATAAAAATATCACTTTTTTTGAAAAAGAACCCCATGTAGTCATTTTTCTGAGAACAAATTTTCTCAACAAATTAAACACCTTCTACTTTACAAGGAACACAAACCTGTTTATTATATATCCTCCTAAAATACTGAAGGAGATAAAAACATAAGTATTCCTTCAGGAGTTACCTCTAAAAATTAAAGAGCTGGAATTTTTCTTGGTCATTTTATTAAAACTTTTCCAATATCTATAATGAGCCCTTTATCACTAATTTGCTTTAAACATTTGCTGGCTTTTTAGTAGTGGCCCTAGGAAAATCTTCCATTCACTCTTGATATTTTCTTTCCACTAGTCTAGAGGAAGGTTTGTTAATAGCCATTCCTCACCTACCTTTAAATTCATTTATCATGTATCACAAATATTTAATACTTTATCCTGGATTCTGTTTAAGAGCTCAGTACACAAACTCCAATCCATAAGCCAGGTGCTTGACAAGGTTGAAAGAAGAAACAAATTGCTCCTGCCTATGGGTCCAGGGATTTAAAGTGTAGGTAGGATGGGTGGTGAAGCTGTCATCAAGTGATCTTCCTTCAGATGAAGAATCTGCTGAATGGTCAAAGCTGGCAAAAGCCATGGGGAGAGGCAGCTATGGAAAAGTGCTTAAATTCAGGTATTGCACAGGTTCCCCAGCCATGGGCTTGTTGTGGAGGAGACAGGAAGATGGAACTAGTTACTGGAAAGTCTTAAAAAATGCAGCAGGTGGAATAGTCCTATATATATATATATATATATATACAAATACATAAACCTAAAACCCCAACAACCTACTGCCAACATCTTGAACAAGGGAATTCCCAGTAACAATTCATCTGTTTTAACCCAGGATGTCTGGGAGACTGGAGTCTGTTTCGCCTTCCACGTCATCTGAATGCTGTCTCACTTCTGTCCCCTGTAAGAGATGACCTTACCTGCACAGAGCACATCACTTCACGTTTTGGTCCTGGAAAACAGATCAGGAATATGGGTGAAGCAAAGCCATGCTTGGCTTGCTCACCCTAAACCTGGGTAAGATGAGACTTTTGGGCAAAAAGAGGAGTATTCTTGGCATCCCTTTCTGGGAATTTTCTTTAAAATTCCTACCATTTTTTTGTGACCTGGTCTACGCCAAGAATAAGAAAGAAAGAAATGTGCTTCTTGGGAGTATTTCAGTAATACCTAGCGATAAATTTTCTCTGGCAGAGATTATTTCAGCAGGATCCAGAGAGGATTTAAAATCCAAACAGAGACAGAAAAGAAGCCCAGCACTCCATCTGAATTGGTGGCAGGATTAAGTCAAGTGTCTCAGCACCACCTGAGAGCTCTCACCAAATATCTCTAAGATGGCATTTTGACACGGAATTATTTTGTGGCTGCTCCTTTTGAAAGCCTGCAGGGATATAAAGGGACATAAGATACACACTTTCCTATACTGTGTCTCCAAATCTCAACAGTACTCAATGAATAAAGAGAGAGCAGGGAAGGCATAACTGTTCCTCGCAGTTCTCTCAGCTCCTTGCTTGATGGTAGAATATCTGTGGCAGTGAGTGCAGTCTTGACCCTGCTTCCGGGGTTTTGGCCATGAAGATAAGTCAGCATGACAGCAGAATAACCTTGTTACACACCCATAAGTCATGGGCCATCTCATAGCCTATGCCTAAAGACAGAACCTGGCTTTGCAGAGTTTTCTCTCTTCATCTCTTCAAAATGTGGCTTCTATTTTAGTGTCCAGCCAGAGAACATACAGGGTAATGCATTTTGCAGTTGCATCAACTGTGCTGTGAAAGACAGATGTGGGTGTGGTTGTACATGTGGATTTCTGCAGGTACAGCTGAAGTCATGCTGTCACTTTTCACATTTTGCCTCCAGCGCTGGCAGAACTCCTCCCAGATACAGCTCATGTAATTGGAGACATGAAAACCTGAGTCTCTAATTAAGAAGGCACTGAAAATACAAGTCTCTAGATCGGATGCTTATCAGGTATACGCCAGACTCCCTCTACTAGCAGAATCATGTTGCTAATCTGTTTGTAGAACTTGATTTATGAAGATTAACAAGACAGCCAAATTATGTCAATTTATGACAAAAAACATGTATTTTTCTTTCAGTTCAGATTCCAAAAGGTTATTTTCTTTCTCATAAGGCTATTTATAATGGCAGAACATAGGTGTACCCTACCCAGCCCTGCATGGAATGCCAGGACAGCTGAAAGCACTGTGATTATGTGACCCACCAAAAGATCAAGCAAAAAAATACACAATGCTCATCGACATTTATTAGCCATTTCTCAACCTGGACAGACCCAGGGTATCACAGTGATTTCTCTTCTTTCTTCACACTTTGTGTAGAAATCCTTGTTTCCTATTCCATCTGTGCCTTCATTATCTGCCTCAGTGTTAGCTGGAAGATCCTGGTGTCATCTGCTAGTAAATCAAATTCTGTTAAATCTCTAAAATATTAAACACCATGAACCTTGACAGTCTACATTCTTGCTGTTTCTTCTACATTTCCTTAAACACAAAGTACTTAAGGTATCAGTAGCCACAGACCTATTGGTTACATCTGTTCTGTTTCACAAGAAGTCATAAGGCTGGGCTTTAGGCCAAACTCAACACCCATCCACGTTATTTTCCCTCAAGAGTATTTCAGAGTCCTTTCTCAGAGAATTGATTGGGTTCTTTTAAATGGGACAATCCCCAGCTGTTTGCTCTGCTTTCAGGTATATCCAGGGTAGTGGGCACCAGTTTTTGGTGCACCCTTTCTCTATGCTTTTCCCCTGCTGTGATACCACACAGCTGACAGCAGGCAGAAAAGTCACCCACTGAAGAGGCTAAGTGAGGAAATCTTAGGATATCTGCCTGACACCCAGCACTAAGATACATAGATTGCTGAAGCCTCTATTCTGGTTTCCTATGGCTCATAAATTCAGATTAAATCAAAAGCAGTGTATATAGATATAAATATGCACATTTATATATATCAGATATATAAGAACTTATAGTTCTTGGAAGGACAGTGGGTTATAGCCTTGTTTTAAGAGTGAATAGCTTAGGTATAATGTTGACATAAGCATGAGAGGAACTCTTCTTAAAATATCCTTCATCTGACCTTTGGACCAAGGGAGATGTTACCAGAAAATCCATTTAAAACAGATATTGGGAAGGGCAGAGACTCTAAGCTCTGTAATGTGTAGTAATTCAAAATCCCAGAACGTTCTCCAACAAACAAGACCAGTGATGGCATCTGTGCATTTATTATTTCATCTGCATAAGTACACGTCTTTTGTTAGTGAAAATGGTCATTTTGCTGAATTCATTTAGTTCTACTATCACATTCCTCTACACAATTAGACTGAAAGTGACTCTGTCCTGGGCTATCCATCCTCAGAAGGAAGATAGAGAGGTTCTGCAATGTGCCAGCAACCACAAACTAAAGCCAGTGCCTGGTTCTGCTACTCAAAACAAGGTTAAAATGTAACTAATGTAACTGTGCCCCCAAAACAGACTAATACATGTCCAGGGCAAAGGAGACTCAGTGAAGGCTGTGACTGACTATGAGAACCTGGGACATTGTAAGCTATTGGCAGAATAGGGGCTCAATTTTTGCAAGACTACTGTTCTACAAAGCTTACTTCAGTTATGGGTTTCACATGGCTCTTGTCATCAATGAGGCTTGAAAGCAAAGACATAGAGAAAACAAGAAGATATGTCTTATGTTATGGTCAAATGTTTTTGTATTTCAGTAAGTAACATTTTCTTCCCAAATCCAGGAATTAATTACAAAATAAATATAGATAATAAATAAATATAGATACTTAATTTCAGAGTATCCAAAGCCACAAATTCCTCCAAACCAGTGAAATCTTAAGAGACTTAAAACTTTCTGTTCAAAAAGCTAGATTTTACAGACCAAAACTTGAAATTTTTGTGTGCTCATATTAATCTGTCATGTGTATCACACTGGAAACTTAAGCATGAACCTGTCTCTGAAAAGACTGTAGAAATTTTTATAATAGTTTTACATATTACAATAGTTTTCCATATTCCTGCTTCCCCTCCTGCCAGAAATATTTGCTAACAAACTGTGTATACAGCAGTCCTCAGAAAAATACAGTAGCTAACTATAAACCTCCAGGAGCTGAACAGTTTTAACATTTAAACTTCTCTGCATTATTCTAATTTCGACATGATTTTCACTCCAATGTCTTTCTCACTTTGATCTTCAATATCTGATCCCACTGAAGTGACTCTGAAAGATACCACACTGACATTTTTGACACATTGGCACAATGAAAGAAGGAGGAATGAAAGTCTATTGTCTTATGGAGGAAGAAGCAAAAATACTGATGCAATTTTCTTTTTTTTTTCCTTTCCTTTTTTTTTTTTTTTATTTCAGCAAATAGCTAGAGGGGAATAGACACTATTCATCAGCACTTGATTTAAATCACTGTATCTTCATTTTCTATGTGAAGCAGTACATGCTTATTCCTGTAGGCATGCAGACTGCATACTTATCACCAAAAGCTTCAGAAATATGTGGGCGTAGTCAACATCTGCGATTGCTTTTGCTAAATGCTCTGGGCTGTCGCAATCTTCTGATAACAGAAGCAAAGGGAAACACCTTTCACTATGTATGTTCGGCAAGAAATGCATTGTTACAGTGAATTCAAGTTGTACTTGTTTCACCTTTTCCATTTTTAAAATCCTGAATAAGTATTAACTGTTTAATCCTACCGGTGCTTCCTTGAAGGAAGAAAATCGATAGCTTTACCTCCATTGCACACGTGGGAAGACTGAGAAAGAAATATATCAGAAAACATGCCTCTAATCCAGAAGTCAGAAAACTGTATCAATCCTGAGTACTCAACAGGGTGGTCAAAATGGACCCAGTGTATTTTAAGAATGCCATAATGACTCTTCATGGAGATATACCAGTATTCTTCAGTCTCAGCAAATAGAATGGAATAAAAGTACATCAGGGCTCATTACCACATATATTCACATTTCTGAATAATTAATAGATTACATGCTGCTTATGAAGTCCATATCGACTCTGGCTTATGCAGTCAGTTTGCAGTTCTGATTAAATCATCCCACAGTCCATTTTTATTTATGACTTGGCATGGAAATGTTCTTTGCTCCATTGGTGAGCTACCTGTGGACTGCAGTTTCAATATTTTAGCCAAAAAGACACTTTATCCAAGAAAGAACAAAGGCTTCGAACAAGGTTATGACCAGCCTGGGACTACTCCTTACATCTCACATTTTAGAACATGATTGACATTGATACAGAAGTAAAAGGTGGATTATTTTGCCCTCTACAGTCTTGTGCAATATTTCTCAATATTATCTCAGATGTGGACTTCTAAGAAACAAGGAGTTGGTTGCATAGGACAGATGTGTCCCTTGTGTGTCCTTCCACTGCATGCCCAGGCTCTTCTGTGGTTTCTACAACCCTGCCGGTGCCTCTGATCAGGGAACCACTCTGAACTGGATATGCTGAACACTTTACCAGTCAGGAGAGTGCTGTCTGTTCCAACTGCTGTACAACTAATTAGGAACAGATGACATGCACAGGTGCACAGGTTTTTTAAGTACAGGGAAGGATCTGTGAACTCATAAATTCATAAAGGCCAGGAAGGAGGGTTACAATCTCTGTCTAGTCCAGTCTCCTGTATGTTGCAAGCACGGAGCTTCGTCAAACATTGTTTACACCATCCTGTAAGTGCTGATAGAGCAAATGAAGGTGAAGCAGATCCTTTTGCCCTCCTGTCCTCATTTGGTGAAGATCCACCATCCCCAGAGGACTCAAGGAACATTTAACAATGAGAGGTGTCCCTGAGTCTCCATGAATCCTTCTACTCTACTCAGGAATGGCCTAGAGCTGGGACTTTGCTTGGATCTTAGGGCGAGATTAAGACATCATCCCCACAGTCCTTATAGCCTGAGTCTGTCCATAGCCAAATTCAAGTAACCACACTGACTATACACCCATGAATTGCATGTGGCCAAAATACCACAGCCTGGAAGCACCTGGCTAACACCCTGGCTTTGAAAGGTCTCAAATTCTCATGGTCTCCTTTGCTGTCTCCTGGCCTCCTTCACCTTTCCCTAACATTGATCCATTTCCTACCAGCTTCATTCCAGAGGCAGAAACACCAAACTGTGACAACCAACTGAATTCCTTGATCATTTAGTTATTGTGACATATTTTTCCTTAGAAATGAAACTAATATGCAGTGTGGGATGAGAGGGTCATCTCCTACTTAAATTCCTGGGTGAAGTTTGCTAACCTTCAGCCAGATATGCTAAGACCCATCACATTTCCTCCTAGAAAGAGACAAAACCCACAAAGATATTGAAGTCTGGTGCTACAAAAATATGGCCAGAGTGAGATTTTTAAATTCTGTCAGTTTCATTTCAAGCAGTTAAGATCTACTGTTATTGTGGTTTGAAGGTAAATTTCATGGTAAACATCCTTAAATTAATTTGGATACGAATTTAGACATAGAGTTATACACACCTATTTTTAAGGACAAGGATATTGATCTTGGCAAGGCAATAAATTCCAGTAATATGTCTCTGCGGAATAAAGCCAAGACAATTCAAACCCATTTATTTTTTGTCTTCACAACATTTTGCCAAAACTATCATTTTGTTGGCCACATAATTCTGATTTATATTCAACAAGAGTAGTAAAAAGATTTTATAGAGGAGACAGCCAGAGTGACATTTTCCTATAAATCACAATGATTTTTACTGCCACAAGATCCCGCGGCTTGACTTCAAATACAACTGTGCTGTAAAGTGCGTGGACGAAGATGCATTCCTTCTGAATGAGAACCATGTTTCCTTTTCTCTGTGAGTGACTCCACATTCCAATCAGTCTCTAACAGATAATAACAATATCCAAACAAAAGCAGTTTTCAGAGCTGGTAGAGCAGCAATGGGAAAACATGTTCAAAGTGGGTGTCACTCTGTACCATATCATTCTTTCAGAATAAATAAATAAATAAATGGACATAGGCAAGGTGCACACCAGACAGCAAGTTCTTTTTCTCATGTTTCTGATGGTTCTAATTTTGGGGGTTACATTTTCTTGCTGGTAGAATCTGGAAGTATATAACTAGAAGCAGAGCAATATTTAACTACTGACCTGGAATATACTACTCCTGAGCCTCTATGGAATCCTCAAGGCACCTTAATCAGGTAAAGGGAATTGGGTAATACCTATATTATTATTATTAATAATATAGGTTAAGAATACCTTCTTATGACCCAACAAAGGAAAATCCATCAAGGGCTGTTGAAATTTAAAAACCACTAACATATACTGCTAGGCATTTATTTCCCAAGAAAGGCTGACATTTCCATTCCACAATCCTTTCATTTTCTTGTTTGGGAACTGCACCCATCAAAGACAGGTATATGGAGTAGGGTCAAGGGTGCAGTGTTCTGATCTGACTCTAGATTTAGGCAAAGGTTCATCATCTCCTACACTCAGGATATCTTCCTACTGTGCCAAAATCTCACTGAGAGCTGTGATGAGCCCGCAGCTATATCCAAAACAGAACCTGAAAATTATTTTATTGCAGTCCATCATGTACTTTTTTTTTTTTCTTAACTCTAAACATATCACCTGAACTCAGGCAACAAGGGTTCCTGCTCCTAGATTATAATCTTCCTCGGGACTCTGACTCACTTCTGAGGCTGTATGGTCAACCTGGACATGACTCTGTTCTGTGCCAGGATGAGACCAGGGTACGCATATCCACCCCGCACCTCACTGCCAGGATGTGGAAACCAAAGTGCCCACACTGGAAGAGAGACAGCAGGTTCACTCTCCCTCCACACCAGTAGTCCATGACCACAGGAGCAGCAGCCTCACTCCAGTGCTGCCAGCAAACACATTTTGATCACTAATCTCCCCTATTTGCTTTTTTCCCCCAAAGCCACAGCTTCTGAGACAGCAGGATTCATGGGATCATTTGCTAACTGGAATGATCATGAGAAAAGGTGAATCTATATGACACAAGTATAAGAAGACAACATATAATCACATTTTCCAGTGAAAATTCAAAAGCCACTTACATGGTTGATGGTGAACAGATCATGATTATTTATAATTTAATCTAGAGTTTGGCAGTCCTCTCATCTTTAGAGCACACTTCCTCACAACCTCTCTCCAGTGCACACTGTCAGAAGGAAATGGGAATTCTGTGGGAGTCCAAGCTCAGGATCCTCCAAAAGATTCTGTGAATGGAAGAAGTTTCAGATTCAACTCTCTAGTTGTAGACAGTTTTGGTGTGGGGAGTAAATGCACTTATATTAGAGTGCTAATAAAAATATAAAAGTTGAAAACTGTTGGAATATACTGTCATGTTCTTCTACAGCTCTTTAAAAATAAGAGCCATTTTTCTTGCTCATGCAAAAAATGATCACTACATAAGCAGAGATAGGAGACATTTTATCATTTGCACATCAGTATAAAGTAATATTCCCCTTTCCCTTTTCAAATAATTTCTTTTCTACTTCTGTGACTATAAATGCATCAAACTCAGGAAAATCCTACAGGCTAAACCACACTTATGTGGACCAAGAGAAGAAATGTCTTTGCTGTAGAGCTATGGACAGTGGGCTGAAAATATGGACAGATGAAAAAAATACAACTGCCTCAGTCACCTGTGGGGCATACAGTGAGCTATCTACATAGTCCTTCTATTTCTAGTTTGTGTTGAAAAAATAGTAAGCTACAAAATACTAATTATGGTAGTCATGGAGGAATGTGAAAAGGTCCAGGGTCAGCTTATGTAGACCTATCAAAGACTGGTCATTTCTCACTCTTCAGACTAGCACTGCATTGGTTTCAGCCAGCAGAAAAAAATTGCTCCTCTGCAGCTCTAGAAAGACAACAACAAAATCAGGGGATTAGATTGTATTGCTTTTACCTCCAATTAGTAAAGTCAACCCTTCTTGAGGATCCTCTGTAATACAGAGGGCCAAATTAGGATAGCTTGAGAGAACATGGCAGAGGTCAGTGCTGTGACAGAGCTTCTTGGTGTACCCAGCCCCTTCCCTCACAGGTGAAATTTTGGGCTCCCTCAACTCCTATTGATTTCAGTAAAGTTTTCCTTCCTTGGCTCCCTTTCGCATCATGTCCATCACAAGCTGCTTGCCCTTTCCTGCTGAGAGTTTGGGATCTGTCCCCACTCCTACAACTTTTTGAAGGTGTATCTCCTCCCTTCACATGGGCTGGGGAAAGCAAGTCCAGGCAGCATGTGCCAATCCACTTCAGAAGGTCAGGGACAGGTTTGACCTGGCTGGCTACAAACACTCAGTGTGCTCTCCATTGCATGGAGTCAGCCAATGCAATTAGCAACCTTACATAGTTGTTTTGGTTTGTTTTCTGACACTGAATCACTGCTAAGTAAAGAATTACTCTGAAATAAGTACATTTTGGAGACATAGCACCTAAAAAGTGGACAAATTTAAACTGCTGTTATTTTGAAATAGTCACAATAGTGTTACTTTTCCTGATTTTTTTCTTAACAGCCTCAAGTAGTTCTGCTTAAATGTCTTGCTTAAAGTTATTTTCTTTCCTTCCACACTCCACTCCCTGTAAAGATAGCAAAAGTCAGGACACCACTAGAATACTGAACACTCAATTCTGGCAATAGAATAAAGGTCCCATTCCCCTAAAGACTGTCTGGAAGCAAAGCAATATTGATTGGCAATTCCTTTATCTCCCATTCTCAAGGTTAGTTGATGCAAAGCAAAACTTACATTTGGATCAGAGGTGCAGGCTAATGAAATGAAAACTGAACATGGGCATTTGCAGTACCATTTGAAGACAGAAATCTGAACTGATTTTATCGTGCAGGTCTGGGAGGAAAAAACCACGTGAAAGTAAGAAGTGGAAAGGAAATAACAGTGTGGAAATAAATGGAAGTCTTTACTCTAGACCTGGAATCAAAGCCTGTGGTATCCTACCTGGGAAGCTGATCTGCATTATGAAATTTCAGAGGGTTTCAGAGCTACTTTTCTTCAGTGAGGAAAATGAAGACATAAATAACTTTCTGAGTTTGAGATATATTAGTGAGATCCAATTTTAGGGATCCCAACACAAGAGAGACGTTGGCAAACTGGTGCAAGTTAAGTTGAGAGCCAAGGAGATGGATAAGGCAGGAGCACTTGTCCTCAAGGAGGGGCTGAGGGAGCTGCATTAGAGTGGATGAGAGTCTCTGGGCATAATCTGAAGGAGGAGAGTTTCAGACCTCTGGCCTTTTCCCTGCTAAGGGCAGTCAGGCACTGGAGGAGATGACCTAGAGGTTGTGTAGTCTCCATCCTGGGGGGCGGGAAGGGTTCAACCCCAACTGGGCTTACTCAAAGCCTTCAGCAATTGGGTCTGACCTCACAGCCAACCCTGCTTTGAGCAGGAGGTCAGGATAACCTCCTGAGTTCCCTTCCAAAGTGTATTTTCCTAAGATCCTATGATTTATTACATTTTTCCCAAACTATACATTTAAGAAAGCAGATAATAGTTTTGCCTAATCTTTTAAAACTCTATTTCCAGAAATAAATTTAACTTACTCTGTCCAGAAAATTCCTTCTTCTGACTGCTGAAATTTGCTGATAAGTGTGTAATTTATAATGGTGATTTTTATGATTTGGCACCACTTTCACGAAAACTATTTTGTATCAAAGCATGCAATCATACACAGTCATTTCAAATGGAAACCACAGGTCATGATGAGCTGGGCTATTCTCTCATTTTTGTGAAGGAGAAATTAAAGTTTAAATAGTCACCACCAAGTATTTAGTCTCCACATGCAATTAAATGGCATTTCTGTGTTATTGAGTAAAGCTTACTTGACTGTATTAAAGAGTTTTAAACTAACTTTTCAAAGACTAGTGAACAATTTATCACTAGAAATATGGGCAAGCACACTGATGCCAAGAAATGCTCCCAAAGTATTAAGCTGTTCTGAATAATATTTCAATACTATTGAAGCTGCTGTTTTCATGTCCCTGAAACAGCAAAACCAGAAATATTTGAAAGTTGTTCTGACATTCTTGAACACACCATTAAGCAACAATAAAAGAGGTTGTCATAGTTCCTGTGTCATAATGGAATGAGTTTGTCTCTCTTCAAGCTGGTAGTGGCCTTTTGCTAGGCAGAACATCAGGAAAAAATGTTAAAATCAGAGCCAGGAAAAAAACAAAACAAAACAAAACAAAAACAACAAACCAAACAAACCAAAATGAAACAAACAAACAAACCCAAACCCACAACAACTAAAAACTCACAAGACAGTATAAATCATCTTTTGTTTTATCTTAGTTCAAGTTTTCTTCCCTTTTTCTTTCAATCTTTTAATCAATCTTTGAAATAAAAAGCAGGGAAATGAAATCTAAATCAACTAAGTTTAGTCACATAACTAAAAGAAAATGATTTTAAGTTATTATTTTTCTATCTTGAACAGCTTGTCAAGAGAAAGCTGGTAAAGCAAAGTTTGCTTTCAATACTTTGCCACTAAGTTTACATCCTGTACACTATCTGACCCTGTTTCCAGACATCACCAGAAGCACCTCATGTGCACTGGTCACTATGCTTTAAATGGCAAGCACCTTGTGTCCCACTCACTTTATGGATTATGCATATCTAGATATTAAATATTCAGAACTAAAATATAAACATACAGCAGGAAGTCATTTCAATTCAATTATTAATTTAATGTTGTTTAGCATTGGATTTCTCACTAGAATTTGCTAAATGGTAAATTGTAATAAAAAAAATTAATACCAAGAACATGTCTTCTATTGGTAAGCAGTGCTAGGCATCCTTAGCATCTTCAATTACACGTATCTTCAACACTAAGATTCTTATTTCACTGTCATGATTTCTGATATCAAAATTCTATAGCCAAGGTGGAATGAAACTGTTTTGCAGAAGTTACTATGCACTGAAGGCAATACCTTTCCAGAAACAGGTTTCTCAGGAAAACAACATGTGCTACTTATAATAATCATGCAATAACCATAGAATTGCATCAACAGCACATCTAGAAGTATAACTGTTGCTAGAGAAAGATAAGGGTAGAAGGGCAGAAAAGGGTAGAAGATTTATCTTTTGTTTATATCAGAAGACAGGTTTTAATACTTTAAGTATAAAACAAGTGAGAAAATCCTAGCTTAGAGATCAATTTGAGGTATCAGACATTTCAAGTTCTTAGTTATGTATAATATGTAATGTATGCATTCTCAGAGTTGTACAAACACAGAAGAAACGATCCCTGTCCTGTTCCTTTCAGCTTGTGGATGGATCATAAGAAGCAGTGAGCAGAAACATCCTTTGAAGGCAGTTAGTGTATTGATGTGATGAGAATTCTCAGAAATATGCCCTCAAATGGGCATTGGCTCTGTCGTCTATCACAGTACAGAGAACAGACAAGCCTAGCATGAAATTCTTCAAAAGAATGCACTCTCTTTGTTTCCATCCAACACTGAACAAGATCTGCAGCATTTACAGCATTGATGATGAAGTTATTCAACAGGCAACATTTTGGCCAGAACTGGGGAGAGAAGCAGGAACTGCAAAAGTTCAGAGCACAAATCAGTGCTCTGAGTGAGAGGCAGATGTAGTGATTGCAGGTATGACTCTCAGAGGCTTAGTAGCTGGAGGAGGAAGTGTCAAGTCCTCCTGAGAAAAATCAACAAGTACAATATTTCATAACTTCATCTTATGTTTCCAAGTATCTCTGCCACAGAGCACAACATTTGTGGACAAATATCTGTTGCTTACACTTCAGTCACAAGAATAAATCTCCCTCTTTCAAGTCCCTTTCTTTTCCTGGACTCTCACAGCAGCAATGGTACAGATCCTCTCTCCTTGAATCTTTCATGCTTTGGTCATTAAAGGTCTTAGAAAAATATGCAACAACCTAACATTTATCCTCATTTCATTTTCCTGAATTTCCCCACTTTATTTTATATTTTATTTCTGCACTTAACCTATCACAGCTGTTAGAGAATTTATTGCAGTGAATGAGAGAATCTTTCTTGGTTACAACTTCAAAAATATGATCAAGCTGTAAGAAGGGCAGCATCTGAGCACAGGAGGAAAGGGCCAAGGAGATAAATGCCTGATGACTTATTTCTAAAGACCACCACTGACTGCAGTTTCACAGTTTACTCAGTCAATGCTTCACAATCCTTCCTGTTAAAACGTTTATGCCAATGTTAATCCATAATCCTTTGTGCTGTGATTTAGGCTGATCATTTCTTGCCCTATGCATCACCTTAGTCTTTGGAACTAAATTTTTCCTTACTTAGAAGACCGTTAACCTTGTTCCATGCTCAGCCTTGTCTGTCTTCAGTTAAAGAATCCCAAATTAACCATCCTATCCTCATACATCTTTTTTCCAGCCCTCTGATAAATCCTTACTGCTCTGAACTTCCTCCAGTTATCTGTACATTCTACAAAGGCAGTGCCTGATACTGGACATTGTATGCCTTTTGCTGAACAGAATATCTGGATCATATAATTTAGAGTCCACACCCTTGATTATACATCTCAGAGGGAGGTTTGCCTTCATCCAACATCATGACGCTTTTGGGTCATGTTCATTTTGAACCTAAGTTCCTTTTTAAAAGATCATCCCCCTACCCAGATCTTCCTATACTGTATTCATGCAAGTTGCTGTTCATGGTGATGATCTACACTGATTCTACTGAATTTCAGACCACCATTCTGATGATTTTTCCATTTTTTACAATTTCTTTGACTTTTCATCCCATCCTCCAGCATTCTTGAAGTCTCTTCCAGATGCTCATCTTTAGCAAGCTTAATATTACAGTTCTCTGCTCCACCACTCAAGCAATTTATTCCAGTATTTCACCCAACATACTTCTCATTGGGTTTCAACTCTGTCCTGCGTGTGGGCATAACAATTTCAGCAAGATTCAATCTTCCTAGCTTGCTTGTCGTTAATACAATTCAAACAGTCTCAGAGTTAACTTATGTTATCTTTTGCTTCTTCATCTAGAACGACTTCTTCATTGTCAAAGGAAATTTGGTATTGATTTGAGCTTGATATGAACCTTCCTTGAAAAAACACATTGTTTACCCTCTTGTTATCTTCCAAATGCTTTCAGATGGTTTCTTTAATTATCTAATTGTTCTAGAACACTTTAGCTTAACTAGAATTTCCCAGATCTTTTACTTTCCAAGATAACTGCTGTTATTTGCTGTTTTCACATACCCAGTATTAAGCTTGATCTCCACAGATTCTCAAATATAACTGCTAATTTTTTCTGAGCTTACTTCAGCATCCATGGAAGAATTTTGTCAACTTCAGATGATTTAAAAGCATTCAGTTCACCTAAGAATTCTGGTTTAATTTTGTTCTAGACTGAGACTATGCCCAGTATTGGATTAGTTAACAGTTGATCTTTTAAATTATAACAGATTCAGAAAATCTTCTAGGCTAGCTCTCCTTCTCTCTAATGAACAGCAAACTGGAAATGGCATTGTGCTTCCTGTTAGTAATAGTGTTTACCTATATAAATTAAAATTAATGTATAATATAGTTTTTAAAATATTTACTTATAATAGATTGTCTTCTTTTTACTCTGCTGTCCCTAGCCAAGTTATTAGGTTTTGCACTTTGGCTAGTGCTATTGATTTATAATTGTTTTATATCCAATCCAATTCATATCCCTTCCTTCTAGAGTTAAATGTCGGTGAAGAACTAAACACGTAACCACAACTTCTTTAAACTTCTTACCCTTTCACCATTTTTGGACAGCTTTTTTAAAGAGTTTTCTTTGAAGACTTCCTTTATCTCCTTAACTCCCTTCACCCTGGGTTATATCTTTATGAAATCTTACCTGTGAAACCCAAGTTTATTGATTCCTGCTTTTGGGAAGCCTCTCCTCATAAGATGAGGGAACTCAACATCGTTTTGTCAGTGCTGGGGTCAGACTGGTGAAGAACGGGAAGAACACAGTCAAGAGAGTGGTGACCTAAGAGGTTATAAAGATAGGAGAGGTAGAAAAGGTATTTCTGGTCTTCTCTCCCCAAAAAGAGAGTTATCATTAACCTCATAGTTCATTGTCTAAATTTCAGACCGATGAATACTACAGGTAAGGTCTCCTGACCATTCAAGCCAACTGGTTTGCTGGAGGACAATAAACTTCTGGCTCAGAAGCTTGAACTTTCTCCCCCTAGAAACAAAAGAAAAGGGGGGAGAAGTGTCATTCCTATGCAAAGCCAAGGCATGGCTGAGATGTGCACACAAACCAAAGCGAGTAGCACCATGTAGATCCACAGCCTAGGTTTGGCGATGAGGGAAGCACTAAGAGAGACACATCTCCCTCCTCCTATCAGTACATTTCAGTACACTGGCTTATTTACATTCTTACCCTCTTTATCGAACAGGTCTCTGCAAACCTGTTCTGCATAAAAGAAGAACAGTAACCCTACGCTGCCTTCACTATGCTATTCACATCATACAGTTTGAGACTGAATGACTGCAAGAAATTCTCAATTAGATCCCCTAAAAAGCTGAGGTAAGAGGAAGTGTCTTCAAAAACTTGGTTTTGCATTATCACAGATGTTAATGAATCAGCCACCAAAAAGGGGTTTTCTGAAATGACAGAAGCAATCTGAAGGAAAATTGGATAAATGCTATAGGGAGTGCCAAAACAGTTTTAAATGCAACTTGCAACAGACTTCCTGAAAGGGATTATTTAGCAGAAAAAGAGGCAGGATTTAATCCTTGCCATTTTTATGGTCCTATTTTAAAGGTTTCCATACAAATACTATAATCTTGTTCTTTATATCTGCACTGTCTGACATTCAGAGGCCTTTTAAAAATTTTGGCAATTGGAGCCACCATTACAGATTGGAAGTCTGTTGAAAAGATACCTTAGAGACATTTGGCTTTACTTATTCTTACAGAAAGAAACTATTCAGAAGAAAAAGGGAAAGAAAATAAAAAGAAATTTACTGTCCTGCTGAGAGTCACTTTACCTATTTTTTTCCCTGACCAGGCATCCTACTGGAAAAGCATTGCAATGGATACCTGGACTCCAATGACATATCTTGACCAGCAAATGGATTTTGGCATTTTCTTCTCAAAGTTTTGCTTTTTTCTTTTGCCAACTTCTGATAATATCATTATAGAACGGTTCCTTGCTCTGAACAATTGGACACCCAAAGGGCCAGAGGGGCTTTCTTGTTTAATTGACATAATTCTGCTGGGGAAAACAAGGAGTTGGTGCTAGATATCAACTCCTTCTAGCTCCAGAGCCGTCTTGTGGAGGTTTGTGCAGCCAGTCCTGTAAGCTATGGTGTGATATACCTCTATACCACTGTCACTGCCGTAGGGAAAAGAGTAACTCCTTGATTTCTTACTTGAAGTTGCTGCATAACTTGCCTCTAAACCACTAACCTTTTTTTTTGTCTTCATGTTCTGCCTAATTTGCTATCTGATATTACCATGGGACATCTGTCAGCATTACCTCTCATTCCCTTCCCCTCAGTGGCATCAGACTACTTTTCCCTAGATCAGATGCTCTTGAAGTTTTGGAAGGCCACCAACTTGGACTTGAGCTGAGAATTGTATAATGACTAATCTGAAAAGGAATACAGTACAATGAGTTTTTAAAAGTCTTCTGTGGTCAGAAGACTCAACATAGGAGTTGAGAAACTTCCAGTTCCCTAGGCCATGCTAAGGGACTATCCTCAGGAGGAATAATACTGCCCACAAGTTGTATAACTCATTTTATTTGTAAGATCTTAATTACTTTATATTGGTGAGTATCATCAATAGTATGAGAGTTGAAGGACTTCAGGGTGCCAAGATTTTAAGTCATTTGGTCAGGATCATAGGAAGTCTGGAAAAGTCAGGATTTTCCCCTTGGTCTAATACTTATGCTTCACACATGTGCCTCCTACCTGCTGTTATTTAATACCCTAGAGAACAAGCCTGCACCAAATCTGCTGATTTTGAAGGACTTTTTTTCTATTAACATCAACAGGTATTGGATAAGACACAGAGTGGGAGTGAAGACAGGAAGAAAGAAACAGAAAGCAGAAAAAGCAGAAAGTCAAAGAATTCAAGAAAGCAGTATTTTTGAATGAAATATGAAATGACTGAAATGTCAGTTAGGAAAGAGAAAAGAAAACATGAAGAGAGGTCATGAAGTTAATCAAGGAATTAGAAAATGACTGAATCCTGAGAAGTGAAAAAAGATTAATGAAAAGATTTATAGGCTTCATTACCTTAAAATATTTAATTAAGAAATGTGGTTACAGAGAATGAACTATATTCTTCATGACTGGTGGGGAGAGGGGCTGATTTTCTCAAAATCAGAAAATGTGCTGGATTTGACATCTGTCAGATAAGAAAGAACCTCAAAGCCCAATCCAGTCATTATCCAGTGTAAATGTTTTGGGATTTTATTTATTTATTTATTTATTTATTTAATTCTATTACCTTCTTTTGGAAACTGGTTTGACTTTTGCAAAATATGTAGATCTCTATTTTGCTGACTTTTATATGGAAAACTCAGACAGCTGCATCCCGGTATTTGGCATCTCCATGTCTTTTCCTCATCTACACTTGAGTGGTTTGGCTCACACAGAAGCAAGTCAGCCAGCTGAGCAACATGCTCAAGGGAGCCCTGTGCTGGAGTTAGTTTTCATGCTGACTCCAGGAAAGGACTTCCCAACTGCACCCAACTATTTGCACATAAGCAAAACTGATGAATTAGGTTAATTCTCCTCACTGTCCTTCTTTTTTGTCCTCCTTTATTTTTAACCTCCTTTTCATCACCTTCCTCCTCCTTCTCCTTCCTCTAGGCTCAAGTATTTCATCATTTTGTTTTCATAAAAGCCTGACTCTACTTTTGATGCAGAGATCTCCTTGTTAATGCAGGTAACCAAGATGTTATGCTCCACAGGTTAGGGTAATTCTGGATGTATTGGCTGAAGCACTCACACTGAAGTTGGGAACAGGACCAGTACTGACTTCATTGGGAGCAGTGTTAAATCCATGGAACAGCCATAGAGGATTTCCATATCTAAAATTTTCCAGAAGCTTTGAAACTTAGACTGATATTTGGATAACCAAAACATTCACAATAAGATACAATAATACTTATCCATTCTTCCCCCATGAAACTACTTGAATAGAGGTACTCTGAGAAATGTCAATTTGGGTAAAGTTAAAATCTGAAAAGTAGAAAGATCAAAACAGGTTGTGAAAAAACTTGGTTAATTTGGAAATCTACAATGTGAGGACTTTAACACTACAAAGCAGAGTATTCTGGGTTTTGGAAATCATATGAGAAAAAGTATAAATTTATATAATCTTAAAGAAAACTATTTTCCCTAATAACTGCATGCTACAGAAGCAATTTCAAGCATGATGTGCTTATATTTTGACTGCTGAGACTGTTAAAAACTGGCATTTGTTATGAGAAAGGATACTGCAAAGCTAGTGCAATTTTTAGTCCATACAACTTCATCAAGATCCTGCTACTTGAAAAGCAGATACTTTAATTTCACATAAGATTTTCTCTTGTATGAAATGAAGCACTGGCGTTTTAAAAAGCTATTAAAATATTCAAGCTATTGCATACTTTGTATGAGAAAAAGCATATTTTTACTTGGAGGGAAAACCAAAACAAAACAAAACCAACAACTATTTCTTTGGGCTTTACTCAATGCAGAATCAAAAACTGAGCTGACAGAATAGAACTAACGCACCGATCACATAACTACATAACATTATAATATAAAAATTATTTGAATAAAAGAACCCCATCTCTTGTTCGTGAAATTCCTAGACAGCTGGGCAGCCGAGGCACTACCACCTCTGGGATGGTGAAAATCCTAAGGTGGATCTATGTTTGGATCACTGTGTGTGTTTAAAGCGAGCCATGCAACTTCAATGTCCTAACCCATTCGTTAGATTTTGGGAGATGGAGACAGGTAACCAGGGTTTCAGCTCTAAAATTTAGCCCAATACCACTCCAACCTTTGCCCTTTGCTATATTATAGCAAAACCAAGCAAAACGAGATGTCTTTTATTTTTGATGGCAGAAAACCCACCTGAAGTAGAAGATATGGAAGAGTACACTTTGAAGTAGATTTGTGACACCTATCTCAATGTAAAAAGGGCTTTTATTCAACAAATAATATGAACCTTACTTACAAACCTTATATCACATGGACTATATATTAGGATTAGAAATCTATATCCTGCACTATCTTCTCTTTGTGTCCAAGTGCAAGTTCACCTTGTTCCAGTGAAGAAACAAGGTTTCTTTACTAAACAACAGGCATCTCTCCAGTATAGTAAATTGCTGAAAGCAAGACAGGTGTTTTCCAGCTTTTCCTTCACTGCTTTCTTCCCCGAGTGTCTTGTCTCCTCTAATTATTTCTTTAACATATTAAAAACTTGCTTCTAGGTACTAAAGACCAAGAAAACCAAGAAGGTTTGTATTCAGCAAAATACGGTAGTAAGAAAAATCTCCCCAAGGAGATCAAGTGGTGTTATAGCAGCTTAAAGCTTCAGATAGTGGGCTGCTCATATTAAGCTGTGCATCTTTGAAGCCTAGTGGACCTTGTCAACTTTCCATCCATACCACCGTACAGAAACATCTAAGTGAAATAGCATTGAGGTTACTCACTATGAAAACATGCAGATGAGCACTCACATACCTTCTTTCTCAGGTCCATGGATGACAATTGAGCTAAAGTGTAAAACAGATTATGCAAGCCTCTGGTTTTGAGACACTCTAGGGAGCTGTTTTTCATTGCTCTGCAAGACAAATTCCTTATTGTTTGAAGATAAGATGTTTCTCTGTTAATATTTAACATACTCATAAATGCTTTAATATCTTCTTTTTAAAGATTTTAATACCTTGTATTAATAAACAAGAGTACACAGAGAATCCATGAGAGGAGCTTCTCCTCTCATCTGCCTCCCACTCCTTTGATCCCTGGTCTCTGTTCTGACACTGCTAGTCATGGTACCCTTTACTGTCATTGTATCTGTGATATCATTACTTGTTCCATGGGTTCTGAACTAGAGGTTTGTCAAATTAATATATTCCCTTCTAATCATTATGATCAGCTAAGCCAAACCATCAAACGTGACCAAAACTTGGTTTTGAAATACATCTGTTAATCACATGCAAAAAGGTTAATGCCTATATATTTCCATTAAACATTAACAGCATAAAAATGACTACACATTTTCTTCTACACAAATTGCTTCTTCATGAAGCTTTTTACAAGTAATCTGTTTAACTGCTAGTAGAATCCTTATTTACTAATGCTGGGGTTTAGACTCAGATGGGAGCTAAGCACCATGTGGCTGCTTACTCAGCCCCCAC